>MU223425.1:1557757-1574448 GCA_018584345.1 Thuja plicata
TTTTATGTGTCTTAGCTAAAGAGGGTGAATTTAATTTAATTAAAGTGCTAGGACTTTATAATTAAATTAATTCGATCATAAGGTTTGTTTAGCCAATAGATATTTAGGAATTAAACATAATGTATGACTAATGCATATTTAGGATTTTCTACATTTGACACTCAGGTCGAGTAGAGTCAGTTAAAACTCAAAATTGCCTAGTACAATAGGACTTTGATGATATAGAAGAGTGACAAATGCAACAAAATTGGTTAGGGTTGCAAGATGCCAATTTTGGGGTGTTACATTTTTCCCCTCTTTGAATTGATGTGCAAGCAGCGCATTGATTCAAAGAATAGTCTGATGCACAAAGCACAGAAGAATAGATTTTGAAAATCGATTGATGAAGATTTCAGAGCCATCTCCAGAACAGAGCTTGACTCTCCGAAGTCTAGGTTAGGTTGGTGAGACATCGATCAAATAGAGTTTTCGAGGGTCATATTTACAACAAAGCTTGATCCCCGGGGATTCAAGTTAGAATGCCCTGATACCTAATAGATGAAGATTTTGAGAATCATCTCCAGAATGAAGCTTGATCCTCAGGGATCTGGGTTAGAATGCCCTAATACCTAACAGATTGATATTTTTCACAAGGTTGTCCCCAGAATGAGGCTCAACCTTCAGGATTCAGGGTTAGACTGCCCTGATACCTGTCCAACAAGATAATCAATAGAGATTTTAGGACTATCTCCAGAATGAAGCTTAGTCCCCCAATATCTAGGTTAGATTGCCAAGACACTGGTTAGATTGACATCTTTCACAATACCATCCCCAGAATGAGGCTCAACCTTCAGGAGTCAGTGTTAGAATGCCCCGATACCTATCCCAAAAGATAGTAAATAGAGGTTTTAGGACTATCTCCAGAACGGAGCTTAGTCCTCCAATATCTAGGTTAGATTGCCCAGACAATGGTCAGATCGAGTTTTTGAGAATCATCTCCAGAACGAAGCTTGATCCTCAAGAATCTGAGTTAGATTGCTCAAATACTTAAAAGATGATGAGATGTAGGCGACAGAGATGCCCCTATTGATTTGTAGAACACCCAGTTTTGACTATGAAGTATGAAAAACTAAACATGCCCCAAGTGATGAGATGCCCCTAGCAATGAGGACTTTTTGAAAATCAGATCAAATTGATTGGAATAGATTCAATGATGTAATCATCCTACCCCCTCGGGAGTGAAATGGAAAGATGACATGTCATAATGAGGATGGAGAGCGAAAAATTGCCGATAGATGTTGAATCAAAGATCAAGAAGAACTCAGAACAGATTATGGAAGAATCTGGAAGATCCAGAATCAATGTCAAGCGATTTCGAGTTCTGGCTAACCAAGTTTGACTAGGGTTGACCAGAGTTGACTTTTGAGGAAAAAAGTCAAAGATTTGAGAAAATGATGATAAGATATGATTCTGACAAGAAAGTAACGTTAGAAAGTCGACTACACAAGCATCCGATTGCGTCGGTCCCAAAAAATTTAAAATGTGATTTTGAGCTATATAGAAGTGTCAGATTTAGATTTCAATTTCGATCAGGAAAATGGATTCAGAGTGGTCAAATTAGGTAATGGTGAAGTTTTTGCGCAAAACAGAGCACTTTGAAAAATTAGGTCAAAACCTATATATGGACCAAAAGGTCATTTTCAAATCATTTCAACATTTTGACTTTTGTAAACGGAGCTCTAAGCGAAAATGGTGGTCCCCTACAGCACGCATCGATTCGAACGATCCAGGAGGCAAAGTCGGTTGGCAGCGTACGAACCTCTGGTAAGTGGTCAATGAACCTTGCCAACATTTCAAATTTTTTTAATTTATATCAATTTTTGCACGTTTTTCATGTTTTTAGGAAACTGTCCGCGGGATTTCGCGCGAAGTAGTTTCTTCGCGCGGCTCGCTGGGAAATCTCACACGAGAAACTGCCTTCTCGCGCCATGCAGGAAGAAATATCGTGCAGGAGAGTACACACTTTCATGTGAGAAACCCTCCAATAGGTCATTTTCTCACATGAAATGGCAGAAAAGTTCACGCGGTCTGAAAAACTTCTTCACGCGAAAGAGTACTTTTTTGCGCAAAAATTTGCTTCTTCGCATGGAAAAAAGTGAGCAGTTAGAAGATGAAATAAGTTTGCGTTGTGTCCAATAGCATCTGTGTCAGTGTTGTGACTATCTGTAGGATGTCTTGAATGCTTAATTGACTTTTAATACTTTGTTTATCTCAGATTATTGATCATGTACTGTTGTTTGCGTGTTTTGTAGGTTGACTTCCCAGATATTGCCTTCAGATCACACCACCCAACCATTAGCAAACTAGTGGCACAGTTAGATGACACAAAGATAGTGCATCTGGGTACTTTGGGCCTAACCTCTCTATGTGATGTACCTAAGATTCAGGTAAATCATAGATTATTGGGAGCACTTGTTGAGCATTTCCATTTGAAAATGAACACTTTCTACCTGCCACAGGGTGAGATGATAGTGACCCCTGAGGATATTTATAGGATATTGAGGATTCCATTCCATGGAGACAGGGTGGAGTATGAGGTGCAGCCCAGGTTAGGGACACTGGCCCTGAGAGATATTACAGGATGACCTGGTCATGGGAAGAGCTATCCCGTGGGAGGATCTCATTAGTGTGTACGGACCCACACACAGATTACCAGTGGTATTAGCATGCTTCCTTGGGTGCTATCTGATGCATGATCATGGATAGCATGGTCTGGAGTGTGGCTGGGGAAGGATGCTATAGCAGATGCTAGCCTGGTTGAGACATTATGGATGGGGTTAGTGCATGTTGGCCCACATGTATCATGAGATGCATGAGATCATCTATCGGGAGGTGAAGAGTATGGCGGTTGGAGTATTTGTAATATAGGTATGGGCATGGGAGCACCTTCCCATGACTAGGCTGATATGTGAGGATCTAAGGTAGCCTTTAGAGCTGTATATATGTAGATATAGGGGCATGATTACTCAGCCAGCACTGGGTAAGATAGATCAGTGGTGAGCCCAACTGGATGACCTAGCAGTGGTAGTCTAGAGGCCGTGGAGACTGACAGAGGCATGGGATGATGCTACAAAGAAGCTCAGTTATATGTTTTGTTTATGTGCTATGATTGGCCAAGTCATTACAGTGATAGAGAGATTCTCACAGAAGCAGGTATGGCGGTAGTTTGGTCATCCACAGGATATCTCACAGGAGTACACTACATATGCTCAATTTGTAGATGAGGTTAGGAGAGGTTGGCTAAAAAAGCTAGATCAGGGGAAGACTATGATTGATATATGATCATTGGCCCCGATATAGTGGGACTACTTGAGAGATGTAGCAGATGGCGGCGTGACCGCAGAGTATCAGGAGCACTTTATGACACATCCATTCCTGAGATTTACCGATCCGGTCAGTATGGCAGGCTGAGGCCAGGTAGTACCCCCATAGGTGGTCCAGCAATAGGTTTCGATGCCCCCACCACAGTAGAGACCACAGCCAGCACCGCGTCCACATATAGTATAGGTGGACATACTGGGGTGTGAGATGAGGATAGATCACAGTGCCAGTGGCAGCGGCAAGCAGAGTCAGAGGAGGATGGCCGTACAGTTGGAGAATGTATAGGACTAGGTTGAGTAGTAGAAGGTCCCATAGGAGGACCCTATGCAGGAGGATCAGCCTATACAAGAGTCAGGACAGGGTGATGCACCGCCCCAGACACAGGAGGCCCTGCACAGAGTGAGAGAGAGGGTCAGGCAGCTAACAAGACAGGTTGGCGATTTGACCGTACAGGTGGCCATGCAAGATACATGACTCTTAGATAGAGATCAAGAGGTGCAAGATATTTGGGAGCATCTATGGGTAGCATAGGAGGAGATCTGACATCCGACTGCCTGAGCAGCATACTACTATGCATCATATATAGGGGTGGTTCCTGATGAGGCATCACAGGTTGCCAGATTCTCGATATATGCCAGAGGGTTGGAGGGTGCATAGGCACCACCTCCACCTCCTCCAGGTGATGAGGGAGAAGGCCAGAGTTAGTGTTGATAGACTGATAGAGGAGATCATAGGATGTATCTGATGCGTTGGCATCCATGTATTGTATCATTATTTTGAGATAGACCGTGCTCGAGTAGCACCATTTTGTATTTGTACCAACACATTGGATATATATATATGAGCTCATCTTTTGGTATCATCACATGTGTCATATTGTCTTTATGAGATGTTTCCTATATGCTTAGATGTGTAGATGATTTAGAATGTATGCAAATGTATGAACATGTTTGGAATATATATAAATGTATGAAATGCACATGTTGATGTATGTATGTAGATGATTTATGTAAATGAAATTATGAATGAGGATATGCAAATGTAATATGTAGATGATAATGAGTTGTGAATGTGTAATGTATATGGTACTAACATCTCATGCAGGATGACAAATGCTAACCAAAAGAACATGTGAAGAATCAAGAGCGAGGACCAAACACTTGTGCAGTCGTGATGAAACCAGGATAGTGAAGAAGAACTCCCGTATGTATGAACCCAGGAGAATGTGAAGAAGAGAACACTGAATCATTTCCACAATGAAATTCTAGAATGAAAATGCAATCCTATGCTAGATGCAATATGAAAGTGCAATTTTAGGACATGGTTGTGAGACCCATCATATAATCATCATTATTGAGCATTTTTTTGGAACAACAAAGTTGATACAACCCTTATTGGCACCACAATGCAACCATAAGGATATGAATATGACTTGCATCAGATAAATGTAGGAAACAAATGTAAGCACCAAGGCACAAAAGCCAAGATGACCTAAACATTGTTTCCAATTAATGTTGCAAGAGTACACTAGCATCGAGGCATTCAAAGCCAAGATAACCATGAGTGTGATCATGCGTAAACAAACAAAGAAATAACAAATAGAGAAATAATAGGCAAGGAGATAGTACCATCCTCACCATGGCATACAAATAAACAAGATCGAGGGATGTGAGGCTTTTCCACCTTAATGCTGGAGCTCTTATCACATACACCCTATTTATTTGATGTTGCCAGATCATCGGGACTACACCAACAAGAAGTAGACAAAGAAAATATCAATGAAATTTATGAGAACAGACAGCATACAAAGAAATATTTAATCATAGCTCAGCCAGTTTCAAATTTTTTGAATATATTAATGTTTAGAGGTGTTGAAAAACACCGTTGTGCTTGTGAGTGCATTGTGTTTGATTGTTATCGATAGATGTTTACATTTGAGATATTCGATGTGTGTTAAAAAACATAGATGTGTCCAAAGATAGTGTTAAAAAACATTGTTTATGGTGGTGTTGAAAAACACCAGTTTGTGTCAGTAGTGAGTTGTCCTTGAGAAGTGACAAGATTACTAACTCAGGTGTAAACCAAAGATGTGATCAGAGTGGAGATTCATGCCCCCAAGTAATGATGATTGACTTGACGTATGTTGCAAGGAAAAACTAGATTTGGATGCCCCTAGGCATATGGCACTGAATCAGTGTTAAGTCAAGAGGGTTCACAAAGCAACTAGAGTGTCACGAAACTGACCAAAAGCTATGTACAAACTAAAGCAAAGAATCGTCAAGACCGAGTATTGATAGATAGAGCATTTGAGTGCAAACTCCAACTGTAACGGATGTGAGCAATCTCAAAAGTATAGCGACAGTAGGCAGACATAGTGAGAACCACTCATGACTGACGCAAGAGAGATTCTTAAGTGAAGAGATCGTAGGACTAGCTAGACATTAGTAGGCAGATGCAGTGAGAACCACTGGTGACTAATGTTAGGGAGATTCTCAAGAAGAGAGAACTCAGTATAAGCTAAGTGAAAGTAGGCAGACACAGTGAGAACCACTGGTGACTATCGCAAAGTAGATCCCAGAAGGTGATAGGACCATGCCCCCTAGACCAAGATGGTTTCCCCGAGAGTATGACAAGTTTCAATCCATGTAAGTCGGTGTCTTGACGGGAAACTGAAAGCATGCGAAAAAGGAAAATGCAAGCAGGAAAGTAGGAAAGAAGCAATGCAGGAAAGAAAATGCATAAAGCCAAGTGGTGCTATGATAGATATAGCATTATGGAACAAGAGGCGCCTATTTACCAGGTTTTCACCTTCTTGGCAGAAATTCTTTTTTTGCTACAATGATGCCTATTTGCTAGGTTTTCATCAATGGCACTTTTCTCTTTTTCTCTTTTTTTGTATTTTTTAATTTTTAATTTTTTTTGTATTTTTGGAATATATGGTTTTTTTGGAGATACATCAAAGCACCTATTGCTAGGTTTTCACTAAGATGATCATTTTTTCAGGACTTTTTCAGATTTTTATTATTTTTCCAGGACTTTACTATATACATGAACATACTGAAGATGTCTCAGCTATAGAACCATTTCAAATGAAGAGCGTTGATGGGCTCTTTGAGTTGCTCTCCTTCAGTAGTAGAAATTTGATAGGTACCAGACCCAAACACTAGAGTGACAACATATGGACCAAGCCAATTTGGTTCAAATTTTCCTTTCTAAATCTGATGTTGTTGATTCTTAGGTTTCTCCCTCAGAATGAGGTCACCCGCTTGGAAATCCCTTGGTCTAACTACTTGTTATAGCTCTTGGACATCCTTTTCTGGTATGCTCTAAGGTGATCAAATGCCACTTGTCAACATTCATCAAGTATTTCTAGCTCTTGTAGCTGAGATATTTTGTTATCTTTTTCAGTAATGAGGCCTTTTAGGGAGACTCACAAAGAAGGAATCTCAACCTCCATTGGTAACACAGCATCTACTCCATAAACCAAGGCATAGGGTGTAGCCCCTATTGGTTTTATTATGCTTGTTTTGTATGCCCAGAGAGATGGATTGATCTAGAGATGCCAATCTCGTTTGTATTTCTGCACTGTGCGATGCAGGATTTTAAGGATTATCTTGTTGGTTGCTTCCGCCTGTCCATTACCCTAAGGATAATAGATGGAAGAATAATGCTGAGTAATTTTAAACTTAGAGCATAGCTCTATCAAATCCTTGTTTTTGAATTGCCCCCCATTATCAGTGATTATTGCTGAGGGTACACCATGCCTGCAGATGATGTAGTTGAGAATGAACATTGCTACTGATTTACCATTGGCAATGGTGAGAGGGACTGCCTCCTCCCACTTGGTAAAATACTCTGTAGCTGTAATTATGAACTTATGTCCATTTGAGGATGAGGGATAAATATAACCCACCAAATCAAAGGCCCATTGTTGAAATGGCCAGAAATTAATGAAGGGAATAAGCTCCTTGGCTAGAGTATGAATCAGATTACCATGTAGTTGATATTGTTTGCAAGACTTAGAAAACTGTGTAGCTTCTTTTTCCATATCTGGCCAATAGTAACCAGCTCTAATAAGTTTACAAGCCAATGTCATGTCATTAGAGTGAAACCCACAGATGCCTTCATGCACCTCTACTAACACACATCTGGACTCATTGCGTTCTAAACACCTAAGGAGGGTACCATCTAGACCATATCTGTACAAGTCGTTAGCTATGATGACAAACTGTGAAGCACTATAGATTAAGTAACGTTTCTCATTCTGGGTGTAAGTATCCAAAACAATCTAGTCACGAAGGTAGGAAAAGATATGATGGTAGCGAGATGAATCATGTCCAATGATAGAATAGATCATCTTGGAATCAGGGGAATCATAGGCTAGGTAGCATAACGTCTCCACTAGGAATTCATGTCAAAAATCATTTTATGGCATCTATAGCATGGAGGCAAGAGTAGCCATGGCATCTGCTACTTTATTATCTACCCTTGGAACTTGTTGAAATGTGATGTGAACGAAATACTTTTTGAGGTCATCAACCAACCGTTTATAAGGCACCAACTTGTCATCTTTTGTTTGATAGATATCATTTACTTGATTGATGCTTAACTGTGAATCTCCAAGAACATTGAGTTCGTCTACTCGCCACTTAAGAGTGATCTTCATACAATTGATTAAGGCTTCATACTCAGCAATATTGTTTGTACAAGGAAACAACATATTATATGATTTTGGTAAAGATTACCTTTGAGGTGTAATGAATAGTATCCCAACACCTAACCCCTGTTGGGTAAAAGAACCATATGAACATAGTCCAGGATCGATGTGTGAGAAGTAATATGGACTCATCTAGGAATTCAATGTGCAATGGTCAATGATCTACTAGAGGTGCTTCTGCCAACCGATCTACAATCGCTTGTCCTTTGATGGCTTTCCTTTCTACATACTCAATATCAAATTCACTGAGAAGCATGACCCATTTAGCTAGTCTACCTATGAGGGTAGCTTTACTAAGCAAATATTTCAGAGGATTAATTTTAGCAATTAGGCATGTAGTATGAGCCAGCATGTAGTGTCATAGTTTTTGTGAAGAAAACACCACCACAAGACAAGCCTTCTCTATAGCAGAATATTTTGTTTCATATGAGACCAGAGTTCTACTAATGTAATAGATAGCCCTTTCTTTGTTGTGCTAATCTTCTTGATCCAATAGGATACCCAATGATGCATCTGTAGTAGAGATGTAAAGCATAAGCAGCTTCCCATGAATAGGTGGCATCAAGATTGGTGGGTTCACAAGATACTGTTTGACTTGTGTGAACCCTTCATCACATTCTTTGTTCCATTGGTAAGTCACACCTTTATTTAAATTCTTGGTGATTGGTTGTGACTTGCCTGCCAGTTGTGAGATAAAGTGCTAGATAGACTGTAGTCAGCCTTGAAGTCCTCTCATTTGTCTGATATTCTTTGGTGGCGACATTTCTATGATAGCTTGTACTTTCGTAGGATCCAATTCGATGCCTTTGGTAGAGATGATATAGCCAAGAAATTTTCTAGATGTTACGCCAAATGCATATTTCTTAGGATTAAGCCTCAGACTAAACTGTTCCATGCGATCTAGTATAGGACCTAGATCTGCAAGATGTTTCTCTTGGTGTATGCTCTTAGCTAGAGTGTCATCCACATAATCTTCCATTGTTTTATGCATCATGACATGAAATATAGTAGTGACAGCTCTCTGATATGTAGCACCAGCACTTTTGAGTCCAAAGGGCATGACATTCCAATAGAAAGTGCCCCATGCACATGTGAAAGTAGTTTTATCTTGGTCCTCTAGCACGATATTTATCTAGTTGTAGCCAAAGAAACCATCCATTAGTGAGTACATTTCATACCCTATTGTCATATCTACAATCATATCAATATTGGGCAATGGAAAATCATCCTTAGGACATGCCAAATTTAAGTCTCTGAAGTCTGTGCAGACTCAGATAGATTTATCATGTTTTGATACTAGAACAATGTTAGAGATCCATTATGCATAGTCAATTACTCTGATAAACACTACCTTAAGAATTTTCTCCAGTTCAGCTTTGACAAGTAGAGCTACATGTGGATGCATTTTTTGAAGCTTTTTCTTAACGGGCTTGATGCCTGGTGCAATGGACAAATGGTGCATGATTAGATTAGGGTCTAATCCGGACATGTCTAAATATTTCCATGTGAAGTTTATCTTTTTGCTCCTGAAGAATGTAATGAATTCCTCTCTTTCTACCTCGGATAGTGATTGTGCCAAATGAATGATCTGAGGTTCAGCTTATGTACCCAAGTTGATTGGTTGAGTTGGTTCAATAAGCACAGATGATCTTTCCTAGAAATGACTCAGAAGCACATCAAGTATCTCATCCTTGGGCACCTCAAAGAGGTTTTCACCCTGGGATACGTCTTTTATTTTGACTTTTTTAGGCTCTGATACTGCCACAATGTGGTTTTCACCATTAGAGCACCTATTTTTTCTTCTTTTGATTTTGTGACTAAGATACTTGATGTCAACCTCAGTCATGTTGACACTTTCTTTTCTATTAGAGGACGTTACAGGTTTGACAGTGTGTAGGTAACATGCAAGAGCGTAATCATTTTGAAACGTAAGGACTTCATTAGATGGGGAGGTAGAGTTCCAGTATATAAGCTCAAGATGGTGAAGTGAAAGAGAAGTGACAGGTTCAAGTGTGTTCACGGTATAATCATCAAAAGCATGGACAAGCAAGTTGATACCTAAAGCGATCTCATCCAGAGGTATAGTCAAATTCCTTTGATTCCTAGCGACCGTAGTAGATGACATGTTAACATCTATGGAGTCAGACTCATGTGACCTTACACTAGACCCTTCACCTACTTTGAGAAGGTTTTCATATGTGTGAACTATATATGTATCTCTGTCAGAGGTGGCATGAGACAAGCTATCGAACTCATATTCATGAGAGTCTATTTCATCACTAGGCGTTATGTCAAGAACATGAGTGAAATCAACCCTTTGTCCCCCAGTTGGGATGAGTTCTACCTAGAACCTCTACTATGGTCAGATGAGCACCTTTTGACCTAGGTACCTCATTAGTGTTTGTAGCATTAGCTCCCTCTTGTGTAGTGAGAAGTGACTGGGATTCTTGTTCAAACTATTCTTGAAAGTGTGGTGGTATGTATAAATCACCCTAATGACCTGGATTTACAATTTGTATTTCTTTCCACTCCTCATAGGTTAATGGAGCAAGTGAAGTGGTGTCATCAGAATCATTGTCAGTTTCTACTTTACTGAAACATAGTATAAAGTCATCTAGCTCAGCAAAGAATGTCGCCAGGTCTGGAGGAATAGGATAAGGAAAACTATCCTCATCAGAACTGTCTTTAGATTCTTCAGTTTTAGATGTTTCTTCAGGTATTGGTTGTTTATCTTCTTGAGGCTCAAACTTGTTTATGCCCAGTTGAAATGTGAGTTTCTTGAAGCCTATACCTATGGAGTCATGTGTTCTGCAACCAATAGCTTCAAGTGGTGTGATCAATCCCTTATGATTTTCACCTATAAGACCATTTCCTTTATAGCCAAAACGTTGCATAATAGATAGACCTTTGCCATACTACTCAGGTTTGATGTCATAAGGGGGAGTAGTGTGTTTAGAATTGTTTTCTCCTTTATAGATCCAAGCTTTGATAGCTCTATTTTTAGCTTCTTCTTCTAATGGTATTGTGGCTTGTACAAAAGTACCACCATACTTTGTTGGAGGAGGAACCGTAGAAGGTTTAGTGCTCTCAGAAGGTCTCCTAAAAGAACGTGGAGACAACGGTAGAGATGTAATAGATAGCACAAGTTTAATCTGATATCCTCCCATGTTAGTTTCTTTGAGTGTCAAGCTCTTTTCCATTTCTTTTAATTTAGTCTCAAGGAGCTCAATAGATTCTCTACTGGTAGGCACAAAGATGTCAGCAGATTTTGTGAGGGCGTTGCAATCATAGCGTGTGTTAGTGGGTATAGTCACTTCAAATCATTGGAATGGGAACTTAATGCACTGATGGTATTTTGAAGGGACAGCTTGCATTTCATGGATCCATGTCCTGCCTAACAGAATATTGTATGCCAAAGGGATGTCAAGCACTTGACAGGTAACATCTCATTCAACAGGGCCAACTCTGATTGGCAACACAACTAGCCCCTTAGATTTATGTTCTTTTTCATCATAGGCCTTAATAGTAATCTTTTTGTGGGCATCAATGTCATCTTCACCATAGCCTAACTCAGTAAGGAAGCTAGCAGAACAAATATTGAGGTCGGCACTGTTATCTATGAGAACACAGCAAACACACTTTGGACCAATCATGACTTCAATGTGTAGAGGGTTATTATGCGGGTGACTCAAAGAATGGTCATCTTCCTTAGAGAAAGACAAGTAATGGGAGGAGGTCAAGTGACCTACCATGGATTGAAACTGGTTGAGATCAAGATCTTTTGGGACATTTGCCTCAATGAGGGCTTTGTCTAGGATTTCCCTGTGAGCAGGGGAGATTTTTAGCAGCTCAAAATAGTAATCTAGGCATTAGTACGTTGTAATTGATCAAGAATGTTGTAATTGGTAGCATTCAATGAGGAACCCACTTTTATATTCTTATTGGCAGAGCTGACATTAGCTTTGTCTGCTGGTTGTGTTGATGTACACATAGAAGGCTTAGGGCCTTTGAGGATGATCTTAGTGTGAAATCGAGTAACAACATTAGCACTGACCTGAGACTATTCTTGTTTGGAAGACTGAGGCATAGACCCTCATAAGATGAAAGGTGTTTTGGGTTTGGGAGTATCTTCCCTTCCCTTGAGAATGATGACATTACATTATTCAGTATCAACGGGTTCAACCATATTAATGACATTGTCATTATTGGTGTATGTATAGTTGACCTTAGCATCAGTATTTTTTCCTTTAGATGATTCACCTTTTCCATGAGGAGGGAATGGATCTTTGAAAGCTTGGTGATCAGAATTATTTTTGTGACCTCCCATAGAAATAACCTCACTATCGATGAGATCCTAGATTTTATGCCACAATTTAAGACAAGTAGCTATTTTATGACCTTTGTTTTGGTGAAAATCACAATAAGTAGATTCATTCCACCAAGAGGGTCATGGTTACAGATCATAATGTCATGAATTATCTAGTGGAGTGAGTAAATGGTTGTCCAAGAGAGTCTTGTAAACCACATCAAGAGGTTCTCCTAAAGGATTGAATTCACGCTTGGGTCTAGGAGCACAAGGTTTAGATCCAAAAAATCATGAAGTACTCGGTTTGGAATCTGCCATGGCCTATTTAGTAGCTTTGGTTGCTTGCATCATGGTAGTGAGATTAAAGGCAGCCTTGGAAGGCTTAGGAGTCACATTGTCTACAACT
Organism: Thuja plicata; assembly: GCA_018584345.1. Taxonomy (NCBI): domain Eukaryota; kingdom Viridiplantae; phylum Streptophyta; class Pinopsida; order Cupressales; family Cupressaceae; genus Thuja; species Thuja plicata. The sequence continues at coordinate 1,570,547 of MU223425.1, forward strand.
CCATCATTCACAACATTTTGGTTCTTGTTGGGAAATTCGGGTTTATCTTTGCTTGAGGAGGAAGACCCTTGTTTATTTTCCTTATGTAAGGTCAATTCTCCTTTCTTAATCATAAATGTCTTGATTCTCACAGCTTTCTTAATCATGTCATCAAAGGTTAGAGGACCTTGTAGCTGTACTTGATACCCAAAGCTAGGGAGAAGATTATTGAGAAAGATGTCCAACTTTTCAGATTCGGGTATCTTGCGAGAATATTGTGTATAAAGTTGTCTCCATCTTTAGAGAAATGCCAAGAAGGATTCCCCATGATTTTGTTTCAAGTTGCAAATATCTTGGATATGAACCAAATGTTGGATGTTGTGAGAATAGTGTTGTAGAAATAAATTGGCAATTTCGTCAAAAGTTTTGATGCCAGTTGGTAGTCTAGAGAACCACTCCATAGCTGACCCTCCCAAAATATGTGGGAAAAGATATATGAGGTAGGTTGTGTCATGTATAAACTCCATAGAGAGGGCACCAAACTCCCTAAAATGATCTTGGGGGTCAGAGGTACCCAAGTATTTATCATATTTGGGAAGTTCAACTCCTTTGGGAAAAGGAGGCATGCATAGACTCTTATCAAATTGGAATGGACAAATGTTGTCCAATGTGAATTGAGTGGTAGGTTTTTCTTTCTCCTTCATGAGTTGAAGGAGTTGTTCTTGCATGCCTTGCACTTGTTTTTGCAAGTGGGAGTTTTCAGTTTCTTCCTCTTTCTCAATAATTGTCTCTACCTTGTAATCAAAGGGAAGTTTGGCACCCTTGGTGGCTAATTTGAGAAGGTATTTCTCCTTCTCTTCATTCATTATGAACACCATCATTCTCATGAAATTTTTATTATTACAAGCATCTAAGATATCCCCTTGGGTTATCTCCTTCTCTTCTTGAAGAGGAGGGTTTTCAGTCTGGTTGAAACAGGGTCCACCTAGTTGACTACGATCTATCATTTTGCTAGAATACAAGTGTTCAATGTGTAAAGACTCGGTATGAAAAGTTTGAATGTTCTCAGAATTTGGGTCCTCTTAGAACAAAGGATTTCTAACCTAACTAAAATCCACTGGAAATGACCTTTTCCTATAAGGTCAACATATCGGAGAAGGAGATCGAGATGATTCCTCACTAGATGTAACCAGTAATGGTGTGGAAAACACAGATTCATCTTGATTGATTAAAGGAAATGTTTTGCCACTTCGAGTTGTGACAGTCATAGACAAAGATTGAACAAGGGATGTGAACTAGGATCAAACTTGAAACTGTCTCAAAGTAAATGCATAGAAAGTGCCAAAGGGTGAAGTATCCTTGGTGCAAATTATCAGAGATGAGGCTAGAATAGCCAAGAGATGACTATTGTGACGCAAGGCATGATGACATAGTAGAAATAGACCAAAAGATATGAGACAAGACCAGTTTAAGCAATAATCACGTGATCCTCTACCCAAGAAACCAAGTTTTTGACTGTGTGAAGATAGAAGGAAGATAAACAGACCCAGATCAGAGACCAGATTTGATAGAGGTACGCTTGACAAATGGGAATTAGCTCACTATTTTGAAAAAAAACTTTAGACTCGCGCAAAGAAGTGCATTCTCATGTGAAGATTCTCACAAACACATGTGAAACTTTGTAGTCCCGCATGAAGAATGATGCCAGACTGGTGAAAAAAGTGAACAAAATGACAGCAAGTTTGTGAAATATTGAGCGATGATTGACAGCATGTTGCACAAATTTTCTCAGATAGTGATGCGAAGATTGGAAAAATGTCATGCGAAGATATGCAATTTTGACAAATGAAAGTCTACAAAATCAGACAGTTGAGACCAAATTGTGTTTCCCAAGATAAAATCATGTTGTTGTCTGACAAATAGTTTGAGTTACAGATTGTGTTGGACATGTTCAAGTTTGACAGTTTGTGTGTTTTTTGATGATAGTTTTGATTGTTCAAATGATACACCCACGCAAAACACATTAAACAGAATGTTTGTAGTATCAGAACAAAAACATCACAATCCTAGGATAGCCAAGATAGTATTTGTTGAATCCCTACTTGAACCAAAGTTTAGCTATGCCTACTCTTAGTAGACAACTTAGAAGCTTGGAAGCATGGGCTCCTCCTTACATGTGCACTCACTTCTCAGGCACACCAAGCTTCGAACCCCAGAGGAATTGCTTCAAAAAGGGTTGTTGTCTCTACTAAGAGTCGTAAGAGTGTGGGGCATCTTATTCAGTCTCTGACCTTCCACACCAACAAATAGAGGGTTTTTGGAAACTAGAACAATAGTTTGTAGTAAGGACATTTGTTTAGGTGGTTGTGATCAAGTCATTTTCCCAATAAAGGGGGCTCTCCCAATCCTTTCAAAGCAAGGCTTTCACCTTAACGATGTCGGGACTTTAACGCACCACTAGGGTACTGGAGGATATTTTGGTTACCACAATGAATTCACACTTGTCTATTGTGACATTAATCACAATAGCATTTTTTGTATACTGGTTCGGAAGGGCTTGGATTTACCCTATTACCGGTTGGACATCCACTCTCACCGGCTCTACTAAAGCTCTTGGGAGGTATCCACTCTAGAAGAATCACATGAATTTCTCTTACACCCAAGATCCATAAAGGCGAGGGGAGAGGATACATTCATTTAGTTCTTGGAATTACAATCTAGAAAACACTTCAATCACGCAAGTCAATGATTTATTTTAAGCACTAACCGAAGTGTGTTCTAACTACTAAAAACAGACATGAGAATTTGTGAAAACACGCAAGGTCTTCGACAAACATCCTGCAATAAACTTATTAGTATTTTGTAATGCATTTCTTCATATCAGTGTCCTACAATAAATACGTTAGAAGTTTATGATTACTTTTCTTTACCTCAGCATCCTGCAAACCACTGCTAAGCTGTTCCAGAAGATAAAATCAGAGAAACATAGATGTCAAAAAATAGCAGATGGTTAGAAAACTGAGACAAGAGATATCAAATAAAAGCTCTGGTATTGAATTTCGCATGATGATTCATCCTAGATCACGCGAAGAAGTGCAAAAAGCCCTGCGAAGAACTAGAAAGTTCGCACAAGATGCTGCAAAATTTCGCACGACATTAAAACAGAGATGTACGGAAGTACAGACAGAATGCAGAAAAATAAAAAAAAAGTGTAATGAAATGGGGCTAGAATAGATTACCTCGATCCCCATAGTGGGCGCCATAAATGTATGTGGCAAATTTGGCCTTGTCAATCAACCATACACTTAAACATAGTCCTTATTCATCAGATACACACAAGAATGAATATGAGATTATTCATCTTGCCTGTCTGTATGATTCAACCTGTTACCTTCTATCCAAATGGGGTTTCAAAATAGCTCTCAGAATGAGAGTCTCACAACCATAGACCAATCTAGAACGAAGGATTTATGCTTCCATGAATGCATTGCAATGATTAATCTAGAAATGAAACATACAAGATTAATCTAAATGATCCATTTAAACTAGAAATGAGATTAAAACTATGCCATGATTTCAATGAGATTATTCTAGAAATTGAAATTAATCTATTGCAAAATGAGATTATTCTATATGAGATTATGAACTAAGAATGTAGCAATAATTCAGTATTCTAACAATGCATATGACTAGAAATTCAAGAAGGGTTTTGAATGAGAAATGGGAGTTCTTTTATAGACTCAGAGGTGATCAAAATAGAAAGTTTCCTTTTTGAAATAAAACAGATAGAAAATCTAGTTTAAAATAGAAAGCTTTCTTTAAAAGAAAACAATAAATTGTTTTCCCTTTGCTTTAACTGTTTTCTTTCTTTGATTTTAACTGTTTTATTTATGATTTTAACTGTTTTCTTTCTCTTTAAAGCA
>MU223425.1:1574769-1612168 GCA_018584345.1 Thuja plicata
CTTAGGTCGAGTAGAGTCAGTTAAAACTCAGAATTGCCTAGTACAATATGACTTTGATGATCTAGAAGAGTGACAAATGCAACAAAATTGGTTAGGGTTGCAAGATGCCAATTTTGGGGTGTTACACCTCCCATTGCACTATCAAATCCTCTTCGATGAAGTTTATTTTCCACACTGGGTCTCTTTGATTTCTTCATCTTAGAGTAATTTCATAAGAATCCAAACAATAGAGAAATAGCCAAAATAACCCATAAATCTTGTGTGATAATAATATCACTCCGAATCAAATTACAGTCCATGTTTAAATAATAATGGTTGTTAATAACCCTTTTCATTTCATAATTCATTGCTTGGATATGATATTGACATATTGTGTGCTATGAACTTTATCACTAAAGATTAGTTATTTCACCTCATATGACAAATCATCATCTCCTATCCATTTTCTAGCATCATTTCTCATCACCACCACATTGGCAGCCTAGTTAGCCACTCTATTTATCTCCCTATAATCATGGGTAATAATACAAGTATCAAAATTACTGATTATAACCCATGAGGCCTTAGTAATATTTTTGATAGTCTATGAGGGGTCGCATTTGTTAATTAGGCATTTAAAAAAATTATCCGAGTCCCCTTCAACCCAAATATTTCTTCATTCTCATTTCTTAGCTAGGAAAAGACCTTGATAATCTGCCATAGCTTCCACCTTATGAGAAAACTTTATCCCAGGAAATAAGAGACATTCTCTTTTTTTCCCCAACTCCAGTCCACTAAAAATTTCTTTGTATTTTTCCAATAGCATCATCATACTTTCCCGGGATATTAAAGAGGCTTAAAGGATAGATAGGAATACTCTATAGAGAAGCTTTGAGAAGCTGAACTTTCTTTGCTTGACTTAGGAGGGTACATTTCCAGCTAGCTAGCTTTTTATTGAACTTGTCCACTAAAGAGATCCAAAAGGAGTCTGGGGGGTTGATACATAGACGAAGACCTAAGTACGTTGAAGGGAGAGTAGAAATTTGAAATCCAAAAATATTATTGATCCTCATTTGTTTATTATTAGGAGTTTTTATAAAATAAATATTGCTTTTGGCCCAATTGATAAGTTGTGATGTTGTTTATCCATACTTATTGAGAGTTTCCTTAAGAATATTTGCTTCCTTAATGGTTGCATCCCCCAAGATAATTGAATCATCAATAATTTTTTTATGAGAGCAGACCTAGGGAGAGGATGAAGGATGAAGCCTTTTGAAAGAACCAATGTCCACCAAATGAGAAATATATCTTCCTAGATATTCTGCCAAGATAACAAACTGAATAAGAGATAGTGGCTCCCCCTGTCTTAGTCCCCTAGGGGATTTGAAGAAATAAGAGGGAGTGAAATTGATCAGAACAGAGAAAGTATCTGAAGAAACCAATTGCATAACAAAATGCACACTTTTCTTATTAAAGCTAAAATCCAAAAGAATTTTTTGTAGAAAGGTCCAGTCAACTCTATCATAAGCTTTAGACATATCCAACTTGAGGATAAAGCCCTATATTTTAGCCATAGATAAGGTATGAATATTTTCATGGACTATGGTGATGTAATCAAGGATTTTTCTACCTGTGATAAAACCATTCTATTGAGGAGAAATAATGGAAGGAAGCAAAGAAAGAAGCCTAGAGGTAAGGATCTTAGAAATGATTTTATAAAAAAGAATTGTAAAGACTGATAGGACGTACCAGATCTAGAGAGTTAGTACCCACAACTTTAGGTATGAGAGCCAAAATGGTTCCATTAATCTCCTTTAAGATACTTTTAGCCCCAAAGAACTCCTTAACAGAACAGGTAACATTTTTACCTAAAATGGGCCAATACATTTGAAAGAAAAACATAGGGAAGCCATCTTAACCTGGAGCCTTATTTCCTTCAAAAGAAAAGATAGCTTTCATAACTTCATCCCACGAGGGAATGGCCCTAATAAAATAATTGTGATCTTTATTTATAAGAGGAAGAATACATTGAATCAATTCCTCTTGAGTAGCCTGGTTCAGATTGAGTCCTTGAGTAAGGATTTAAGCAAAGTAGCTTTTAACCTTCTACCTAATATTGTCCTCCTCTTCCATGGTGCCATTATTCACCTTAAGTTTTGAAATTATGTTTACAGATTTATGTTTCATAGTGTTCATGTGGAAATATCTAGTGTTCATATCCCCTTTAGTCATCCAGAGAGAGCAGGTTCTCTATTTCCAAAAGGCCTCTTCCTTAGCAACAATATTATGGCACCTCTTAAGAATTTCATTTTCATCTAAAATAGAGATATTTTTATAACTATCTACTTGAATTTGATCTTGAATTGTTTTAATTTCATCTTGGATGGAAGCTTTGGAAGAGAAAATGTTTCCAAAACACTCCTTATTCCAATTCCTAATACAATCCTTAACATGTTTAAGTTTCTTGACCATTCTAAACATAGCAATCTCATCCACATGAATCTGTCACCAATCTTTTATTTTATTTTCCAAATTTGGATGCATAGTCCACATATTCTCAAATCTAAAAGGGAAACATCTTCTACCTTTAATAGAATCAACCAAGAAAAAAATAGGGTAGTGGTCTGACCCAACTCTAGCATGGGCGGACAAAGAGCAAAAATATTGAACATACCAATCATTGGAAATCAGTCCTCTTTGTTCATGTTGTCTGGGACTATCAAATACCATTATCTCAACACCCATAATTACAATTATGATGTTCAAGATTGTTCAAACACTTCATAATGTTTAGATCCTCATACATTGAGATATCATTTGACTTAATGGAAATGTTTTTATCCCTATAGATTCCTTTCTATTTATTACACTTGTATATTTCTATTACATTTGGATCCACTTCAATGATGATCCTTAAAATATTGTAAGTAGTCAACATTATATGATTGCATCTATGATTTTATTGAAATGACTTGTATGATAAGAATGCTCCTTTGTATATTTGTATTATTGTGTAAGCATAGATGAATCCATTTGTAAATAACTTTGTTAGCATGGTGATTCTTATAACAACAAACTCATATTTTATTATGAATTGATCCTAATACAGAAACAATTGACACTAATTATTGTCTTTCTTGTTCAATTAATCTCTCGATAACTTCAAGACTCAAAAAAATTTAATAGCAACACTTAAAGTATTTCCTTACCTAAGTGAAAGTACACTTATGCATTGATACTCATGATTGTATTACAAAGTTATAGTATCACTTCTTTAGTCTTTTGAAACATTTAAATATGTAGCTTGATCTTCCTTTGCAATAAAAATCAATTATATGCTTTGTGATTATTATTATATCAACATCATTTGATCCTCTTGATAATTGTACATGCAAAATATGAAATATTTTTTTGTCATATATTCAATAACTCCTTGATTTCTCATTGCTATGGTGGCCACGTATTTGATCTTTGTATCAGGATGCCTATCCGCACTATTACTTGCATGAGCATCTTCCTTTTTTATGATTCATTGTAACATTATGGAGATATATATCTTGGCTACCAAATATTATTTTCTAAATCTTCTCCTCATGACAATATTGATCTTTCATGAATATATTTGTGCTACTATGAAACATGTCTTATTACTTCTACCTATCAAACTCCTATTGTATCATTATCGTTGTCCTTGTAGTTTAATTTTGCATTGTCTTTGTATTTAATTCTTCCCTTTGTGTTATGTCCCATGATGTTCCTTCTTTTTTGTTATTATGATCATCTTTGGCACTGATTGTGACTGTTCATTTTATGATTGCTTATCCATAACATATGATCATTGATTTATGATTTCTTTGTGCTTAAAACATAGACAGTGAATGCAAATGAAGTTATTGTCATTTATGCTCCCTAATCATTTTAATTCATTTTGTAACATTCATAGCTTCTGTCATTTATTTTCAAACATGTTGATAGTACCTTTAATTGTTTACTTCTTTATCTTTGTCATTGTTACTATCATTGTAACTCATCATTATTTCTTGTTATGTTTGATGTGTTCTTGTTTTATATGAAACTAGAAGGTTTCTTTTCAGAATGACATGTCCCTTCAATAGTTTATTTTCTTTCACTGATGTAAATTTTTAAGCTAAAAGGTTTTAGGCCTTAAATAAAACATCCCTTTATAACTTAGTATCTTCAGATGTGGTTGCACATGAAAAAAACCGGTTAGTTAAAAATTTATTCACTTTCTACATTCAGTTGACCTCTCTTTATTTTTTATGATATATTTTGATTGATATATGCATGTACATTAGCCAACCTCTAGAGATAGGTTAGATTCTACATTGGTCATTCTTTGTGACTAACAACATTTTTTATTTTTTTCCTTGCAGGTACACTAAGGACATAGGAGCACTTTTGAAGTCACTCGCTCAACCAATTTAGTCTAGCATTACCTTGAGAAATGGTGGATCTACCCCTACATATATAGTCTTTGAATTTTGTATTTGTACATTCCTTTTGCATAGTTATTCAGAGCTTATCCAAAGATTGTGTTGATCCATTTCATATTTCAGTTTTTCCATTCACAAACAGTTGTATTTGTATCTCTTGATTTGTAAACATACATTTCAATTTGTACATCAATATCTTTGTAAATACATGAAACTTATTTTGCAAATCACTTTTGCATTATAAAATTATAAATATTTATTTCACTTGTAAAACATGTCTTTGTTATTTCCTTGGTCAAACTGATTTATCTCAAAGCAACAAAATGCATAATGAATAAACATTTTCTTTTTAACTAAAATATGATGAACAAATTTAGGTAAAATAGGATAAAAATTTAACAAAATCAACATGAATCAACTCAACTTTATGAGCATGTAGTGAAAATTGGTAACAGGTATTCATTTTTTCCATAAAGTTTGACATCTCTACTCATATGAAGAGCTGGAAATAAAAATTTGAAATTGATGTGAGAGACTACCATGTTAAGGGATTTTACTTGTTGAAACTATTAGGAATACAAAAATAAAATTGACTTGTGAAATGCGCTTTTGAATGCTACTATGGTCCTTTGATGCTTTGTTCTTGTTTTGAACTCTGTCATGAATCTTCTCTAAAATTGGTTTTGCAATCGCTATCCAAGATCTTGCTTTACAACCAACACTTCAACTATGTTCTTCTCCAACATTGCTCATCTCAATAGTAGCATCTATCATCTTATATCCTTTCACCTTTGATATTAAACCTAATTAGGTTTTTTTTCCTACAAAATAACTTTTTCAGTCATAAACAACTCATCAAAACATTATAATCTCACCGCATCGTCCATAACAATCTTCAAGTTGTTTACTCCAATGAGAAATAGTTATTCATTATTATTGGTTAGAATATGCCTTGAAATCATAATCAAATTTGTACACAACTACCAAGAAAATAACTTATTCAACTCTTGAAATAGTGTACTACATTTTTCATTATGTCCAAATTTGTTGAATTGTGCACCATCATAATCACTTTAGACAATCGAACAAAAATGTTCAGTAACCTTTGCTTTTACCTATTCACTTAATTTACTGGTTGATGGTATCATCATTTATGATTGTATCGGTGTGACCTTAGTGTGGCGGTCACAAAACTTAGAATACATGTTGTCTTGAAATGTCCCAGTGTATCGATAGTATACTTGACTTCATTAACCAATTTGACCTTCACCTGCTCTCATGTTCACCTATTCTTTTGTTCTCTTTTAACTAATTGGTTAAACTATCTACCGGTTAGTAGAAATCCAGGTACTCACACAAAAATTGTTTACCGATGTAGTGGATTGTCAGCAATGACAACCATACTCTTTTAGGCTCTTCATCAATGTCATCTCTCATCATCTGATATCATCATTCTCCCCCTTTGGCATTGATGGAAAAAACTTCAAAATTTTCAAAACTACCTCTATTCCATATCTGCTTACATATAATGTATACTATATACTTCCCTTTTGATCTACTTATATATTCCCCCTTTATTGCCAATAATTCCAAAAACTGTGATAAAAATTTTATATATAAAGGTGTTGAAACATTACAATTTGTCAAAGATATTGTAAAAATCTACCTTTGCAGTGGCAAGAAAATGCTCCCATGACTCTTTCAATGTGCTTAGGGAAATTTGATGTCCATTTAAGCCTGAAGCCAGATCCTCCATACTGTTAATTATACTCATATCTGGAGTACCTACCAAAACTTCATCTTTCTTAAGAACAGCTTGGATAATATCCATGTGTGGGGTCAAAAATCCTTGTAATTCTAGCAATGTCATCCTTATTCTATCCTCTGTTTCCTTTAGTTTGATCTCCTTGTGTGTCAAAGCTTTCAATTTTGCAGTATGCTCCATCATTGAACTTTTCAATGGCTCCAATTGGTTGACAAGTGTAGTCAACTATGTTTCTATCTCTTCCTTCTTTGTCATAAACTTTGTAGTGAAGTTGGTCGGAATAGATATCTTATTGAAAAATTTTCCAACTTCAAGTATTGATTTCTTGAGTTCTTTGACTAGTTCAAACAATGAAACTTTCTCAAGTGCAATCTTCTATAATATTTTCTCCATCATTTCCTTCTCTAATCTCTTCTATACTCTCTTGATCATTTCTTCTTCCATGTCATGATCTAGATTGGTAATTGCATCAACTAAGGTTTTGAGTTGATCAATCATAGATGCATCTTCATCAATATCTACATCAGGTACTAGATCAGAAAGTATAGTAATGGTTTTCCTTAGAAATTTTTTTTTGTACTTCTTTTTGCTTAATTATATTCTTCTTAGCCTTCTCTGCCAATTTCTTTGAAAATAATAATTGATCCTTTGACTTCAACTTATTAAAATATTTCTTCAGAATCTCAAATTATGCATCATATTCTTCTTCATTAATCTTCCTCTTCATCTTCTTCTAATCTCTTCCTTTTCTTCTTCTCATTGGTATCCTTTGTGTTAGTTTTTCAGTCACTAGGGGTGTTAACCTTTGGTGTCTCAACTCCATCTTTATTCCTTTGTTCACCTATACCACTATTACTAGCTTCCTTGTTTGTCTTTGTTTTCTTTTCATGATCTTATTATTGATCATCTTGTTTTCCTTGAGTATATTCTTCTTGTTTTGTATCCTTTGGTGGATCAGTGGTCTCAGTTACCTATTTTGTTTCCTTACTCTTTTTTGTCTAATTAACCTTGTTTGCTTCAACATCAACTATATCATCATTAATCTCAGCTAGATTTACATCAAGTGGAGACTGAAGTGGAACATCTTCAGCTTCATTTCCAACCATAGGAGAGTTGGGATTATTAGTGATATCCCCAATCACAATATCATCAGTAGAATCCTTTGTTAGCTCTATATGAGTAACCATACTTGGAATGCTTCCTAACACATCTCCTATTAACTCATTCAAAGTAAAAGTAACTTCAACTTGAGATGTACCTATTTTATCTATTACATGTGGTTGATCCATTTTGAATATTCTTTTCCATATTACCACTGTCTCATCTTTGAATTTTTGCTCCTTCCCAGCTAGTGTCTTTGCAGTTCTATGTCCAATACTGAATCTAACTTTATATTTCTCAAGTGCCTCATCTACTTCCTTTACTATTAAATGTGTCATTGTGTAGATAATTTTCTTTTCCTCATCAGATAACTTAGATAATTTAAAGTTACTTATATTACCTATCATACCATGTTCCTTAATTTCATTAGAAACTTATGTTTCACTCTTTGATATGTTTAACTTTGTCTTTCCAGACTTCCCCATGTCTGTGATTTCCTTCTCAAAATCAGTCTTCTCACTGTCTACTTATGTCTTCTTATTTTTATTTCTAGGAGAGGAATTTTCTTGTCCTCTAGTTTTCCTCTTTACATATGACCTTTTCTTGACAGGTTGAGATGCCTCAGGTGGCATAGGGTGAGAAGATTTGACTTCATCACTTTTTTTCATACCAGACTCATCTACCGACGGTAGTTCTAGAATCTTACTTTGATTATCTACTGAATTCCATTTCCTTTTGGCATAAGCATTAGGAATTCTCTTATTTTTCTCACTTGTGGAACTTCTATCTTCACTAGTAACAAATTTTTATTCCAATTGACTTATGATCTTCTGTGCTTTCCTCTCAATCCTTGGTTTTTTGAGTTGCAAGGTGATTCTTTCATATGCCTCCTCAAAAGTACCATACCTATTTTCTTCTTTGTTAACCGGTAGCTTTAGTAAAGATTCAAAGTTTAGGGTTAAAAAATGTTCATCAATCTCATATCCCATCTTAGGTATCCATGAAATTACAAGATCTACCACTTATATCTTAAAAGTGTCAGTATCAACTAGAAAACAAATTGTGTCTTTGTACTTCTCCATAATGTGTGGAGGTATCCTATAAATTTTATGCATTATGTTCTAAAAGTATTTGGAATATCCCCACATGATATTGTTTAGGTTATCACCTATTTCACTTATGTATTCATTTATTTGGTATAAATCTGGTATGTCTGTCTTCCAAGTTACCGCTCCTTTACCAGGGAAAATTTTTTGCACATAGAAAAACATACATACCAAAAGTGGTCCAAACTTTAGTGATTGATTCTTGTCTGTTTGAATCCTCTTCAATTTTTCCAAAAGCTATGATCTCTCCATCTTAGCTAGATCATATCTTTTTCCTTCCTTCACTATCTGGTGAGCAGTGTGAATATCTCCACAGGGAACACTATTCAACCGACTAGATTGAATAAACCTTGTAAACAACATTCATTGCTACAAATCAAACTTATTGATCCTCAATGTTATAAATTTTCATCGCTCTATGATCTTTCTTAGACTTAGTAATTTGTGCTACCATCTTCGTAGATATATGCCTTAGGGTGCAGGGTTCCCCATCCGCTGAGAAACTTGTTATCAGATGAATCAATTTCTTAATGATTTTGATCGGTGCATCCAACCATATGAATTGGTCATGAAAATGACTCAAGACATATCAAATCCATTCCTCCTTGAATATCTTAGGCAAGTCCAAAATATGTGTCAAACCCTTCATTTCAATATGTTTGAACTCATCTTTAAGTTCACCATTGTTGCACATCTCCAAATACTCCTTCTATATCTTCTCATTACCTAATTCAACAATATTGCAGTGAATAAAGGTTCTTACATCTTCAATCAATAGAAATTGAGGTGGAATTAGGGATAGGGCACCAATTTTGTTAGTTTTCGCTATCTTCAACAGATGTAGCTTATGTTCAAGTCCCGCCTCCTTTGTTATTTCGATCAATCTATGTGTAGAAACCCTTGAAACCATAATGATTCAATATATTTCTACTTGGTTACTCAAACACTCCAAATTCTTTCTCAAAAAGATCATCGCTCTGCTAAATATCTCAGTTAGGGATTTCAAATTTGTAGTTCAAATCTCTTTAAGTGATTAGCTCAAACAATTCTCACAACCAATCACAATATGAAATCTTACTCTGCTCCTAAAAACTCTCTTCAAAATTCAAGGTAAATAATGAATATGTTTGCCTATAATTTGTTTGCCCAAAAGTTGTCTAATGGCTAGTTAAGACAATAAATGCAACTCATTGATATCACTATATCGATTACACCTTTCATCGATTAATGCCAGAAGTAAAATTAACACATAACCTTTTCAAATAATAAAATCAATGATACATAACAAATCATATCTATGTAATTCATCAAAATTACATCAATTCATCTCACTATGCAAATAGATTTTACTGTTCATCATTATAAGGGATCGGCTATAGATAACAATGAAATTCAGTCCCTAAGCAAAACTTACTTTCTTATTTTGAGGATGAATCCCCTAAGATAGAGGATGCAGGGTTATTTTTCGATACATTGGAATCTTCTTTACTTTCTTCCTTCTTCACCCATACCTTTTTCATCTCATTCCTCACTTCATCAACATTAAGAGTCTTTTTACCTTTCTCATCTTCATTGTCTGGTGACTGGATCCTGTATCTATAATCTCCTGCAAGATGTCCAATATTATGACAATAAAGATATTTCATACCTGTTGTGCTCCAAGTTCCAACATTACCACTAGGATTTCTCAATCGAAAATTCATAGCCACATGTCTATAGTTTCCACAAATAGTACATATGACATTCATGTTGTCTTCTCTTCTTAGAACACTCATCGATTTGTTAGGTATCCTTGATCTGAAATGTTCTGCCTTATGTCCAAATTTTTTGCATGCATAACAATATCCATTGAAACTCCTTTCAGATGAACTACTACTGGTCCTTGATCTGCACTCATAATCTTGATGACCATACTTTTTGCAATTGTAACAATAACCATCAAAATGAGTAGTTCTAGAAACATTCACCTGTTGGCTTCTACAGACAATAGCACTGTGTCCAGGATTTCCACAATTGTAACAAGTGGGTTTAGTAGGTTTCTTACCTTGTGGACTTGTATACACCTTAGGAATATTTTATTTTTTCTCAGCACCAGACTTGGATGATTCTCCTTTCTCAAATTTGTTGTCACCAGTATATCCTAGGCTAGATGTATCTCTAGGTCACCTTTGATTCTTAAGTTGCTCATCGGTCTTCTGCATGCTTTGTTCATATTCTTTAAGTTTTTCATTTGTCTCTCTCTCAATATTTAGTTCTTATTGAAGTTGTTCATTCTCCTTTCTCAGTGATTCATTTTCAGCACACATTTGTAAGTTCTCATCATAGGTGTCACTTAGTTGTTCATTCAATGTATGGTTCTCATGTGTCAGCTTTTGAAGTACAAAGTCCTTTTCTCTTATTAGTTCTTCAGCATTCTTCTTTGTAGTTTCAATAGTTCTTTTCTCATCTTCAGCAGCTCTCATGCCTTCAAGTACTTCACACATCCTTATAGCTTGAATTTCTCGTTCTCTTTTCATCTTGGATGCTTCATTAGTTTAGGATCTTTTTATTTTCCATCAAATCTTCTATTTTTGCCTCAACTTCTTCAGAGTTAACACTTCCTTTAGATAATTCATCAATTTTGTCTAGACTTTCTATTAGATGTTCAAACAATTCTTTCCTTTTTTTTCCAATAAAGCCTCAAGCTTGTTCTTCAGCTCCTTAATCATCTCATTAGCTACAACCAATTGTATTTTATACCTATAGCTTCCATCTCCTCATATCTACTCCCCAAGTTGTTAAAAGTTTCTTCTAAAGAGTCTAAGCTCTAATACCAATTGTTGGAAATAATAGGTACTAAGAAGGGGTGAATTGGGACTAATAAAACTTTTAGATTTCTACATAAACCTTTCAACAACAACAAAATAAACTTCTACAGTAATAAGCATATAATAGTAAGTGTAATGTAAAAGTGCGTGAATAAAAAGACAATACATCCAAACACATAACACTCATATTTTTATTGTGGAAACCCTTGGTCAGAGGGAAAAACCATGGTGGGGATGACACCTACAATATTCTCACTGCAATAGAAAAGAGTGCTCTGTTAGGAGCTTAGAATATGTCACTTTCTAGGTAACTCACCCTATTAGGAGTGACTGATACCTCGTTATAAGTATATAAAGTCTTATTACATACTACCTTGTTAAATGGTTTAATCCCACTACTACAGTGTTCACCTTGTTAAGGGATTTACAATAAAATTCTTGTGACAAACTATCTTGTTAAGGGATTTTACTTGTTAAAACTATTAGGAATACAAAACTAAAAATGACATGTGCAATGCACTTCTGAATGCTAATCAAATCCTTTGATGCTATGTTCTTGTTCTAAACTTTGTCCTGAATCTTCTGTAAAATTGGTTCTGCAATCATTGTCCAAGATCTTTTTTTACAACCAACACTTCATATTTGTTCTTCTCCAACATCACTCATCATAATAGCATTAGCTATAATCTTATATCCTTTCACCTTTGATAGTAAACCTAATTAGGGTTTTTCCCTCCAAAATAACTTTTTCAATCATAAATAACTCATCAAAACATTTTATCAACCCCCCTTCCTGGACTATAGAGCATATTATCCTCAAAATTAAATCTATAGTTAAATCCTTTGAAGTGTTCCATATATCTCATAACTATCAGGAGACTAATCAGGTTGTTGATTGTCTTGCCAATATTGGAGCCAAAAGTGACGGAATTCAAAAATGGAAAGGCATACCTATGAGTAATGATGCGGTCAAATCATTTATCAATTATGATAAAATCAGGAAAAAAGAAGGAGTCATTAAAGGGGTCTTTAATGATACTAATTAATTCATCTCAGATTGGGGGGAGTTGGAATGACGGCCAAAACAATGTGAAGTACATATCCAAGATCGGGATTTTTACCCTAATCATGAAAGCACAAACTTTAATGCATGCTATTATTATTATTTTTAAATGCGGCCAGTTTGAGCATGTGAAGAGGATTGTGACTCAGATTAAAAGCTCTTACCTGATTAAGATTAATCATAATAATAACATTTTCCAGTCTGCAAAAATTGAGCAGGTGAAGTCTGTTGTCATGGGTGGAGATCTCAGAAGGGAAGAGCCTACGGAATGCAAGTGGAAGAAGGAAAAGGAAGTGTGGAGAATTTTGAAGAAAGGTCATGTTCACAATATCCTTAAGAGACTTCATGGCTTTGATTCAGAGGTTTCTAAAGCCTTCGCTGATGGCTGGGAAAAGGGCATGGTTAACATTGCGGGCAAGTCTTATAGCCTCACCCTCGAGGTCTTGTCTGATATCACAGGTCTTCTGCTAGATGGACTGAAGTATTCTAAAGAGGTGAAAGTGGGAACCAGAGCCTACAAGAAATTTCCTTTCACTGATGAGGAGAGGGCTCTTTTAGTGAAAGGTAAGAAAGACTATGTCGACATGGAGAATATTGATAAAATTTGGGGTTCTATTATTAAAGTTATAATGGAATACTTTACTCTTGAGGGTAGATTCTCTAGGGTCTATAACTATCATTTTTCCCTAGTTAATCATTTCAGACATGAGATTCGTATCTCTTTCCCCTACTTTCTCCTCTGGTCACTTAACCAGAGCATTACGGACTACAGAGTGAAGAACTCCCCTATCCTTCATGTTGGGCTTATCCTCCTTATAGCTGATTATGCCAGAGATCATATTCCCGACCCTATCCCTGCCCAGATTAAAAAGAGGAAGTTGTCTGCGGGGTCTCTGTCTAAGACTCCTAAAACTAAGAAAGCCTCTTAGCCCTCTAAGCCGTCTCCTTCTAAGTCTCTGGATGAGCCTAAGAATGATGAGCACCTTAGTGTTGCCACTGGCTCAGAAAAGATTGTTCTGGATACCCCTGCTAGCCCTGTCCTCTAGGAGTCTGATGGTGAGAAGCATATCCCTCAGGAAACAGAAATTGAAGGTGGCCAGAATCACCAAAAGGATCCTAATGATGAGAATAACCCCGCTACCTAGACCCCTGTGGTGAAGGATTCAGAGGACCCTGAAATTAAAAATGCCAAGGAAATCCCTAAGGAAAGAAATGATAATCTTAAAACAGGGGAAAAACTTCACTTTGTTCTGGAAAATGTTAATACAGAAGGAAATGAAAATAAAGAGATTGAGGTTGAGAAGATTGTCAACAAGGGTAAAGATAATGATATTAATCTTATGGATAGTAATGCTGACAATTCGGGGGACAATAGTTTTAAGGTTTTGGAAGAGGAAAACTTGGAGTCCCATGACTCCCCTTGCTCTGAGAAGGAGAATATGGAAGAAGATAGTGACAGAATCCTTCAAGGTAGAAAACCTCAGTCTCTTCAAAGAGATATCAGAAGGATGGATTCTCAGGTCAGAAGGACCATTATTATGTCTCCCCTAGAGATTGCAAAAAACAAATCTATCTATAGCTACAATTTGGATAAATGGGTGCAGAGTGACCTGGTCGAACTTAAGAATAGATGCATCAAGATGGAAAATAAGAGCTCTATGATTGAGGAAACTATGACTATTCTCAGAAATGATTTTCCTCAAAATGCCAATGTCCCTGTTCATGATCACGGCTCTGAAATTGATGAAAAAATTAAAAAATATGTCAAGGTTGCCATGATACCTATCCAGAAGAAAATAAGTGGGAATGAGGAAATGCTAAAACATTTGCTTATGCTGGTGAATACAGGTATGAGGGCTACTATGGAAAATTTGATGTCTCTGACTAACTGGCTAGAAGGAAACAAAGACACCATTGAACATTCTGATCCTTCCCAGCAGATGGGACCTGGCACTCACACTAGGTCCAAGAAGCAGAAGGTTGAGGGTCCAGATGTCCAGAAGCTGAGAGACAATGTGAAGACTATGAAGACTCAGCTGGAGGATTCTGAGAGTTTCCTGAAGACTCTGCTCTGATCTTGGTGTTGGCGGTTCTCCTATCTGTTTTCCTTCCAGCGTTGTTTTTTTTCTTTTTGCTTTGCTTCTGTCTATTGTTAAATATGGGATCTATCCCTTTGTAGCCTACTCCCTTCCTTGGGGTAGCCTATTATTTCTTTGGGCTTTAATGTCTTTCTTTTCTCAGCTTTGTTAACGGGTTTCGGGGTCCCTTCAAAACCTATTTTTACCATAATCAAAAACTCATCAAAACATTTTAATCTCACCATGTCATCCATAACAATCTTCAAGTTGTTATCTCCAATGAGAAATAGTTCATCATTATTATTGGTTATAATATGCCTTGAATTCATAATCATATTTATACACAACTATCAAGAAATTGACTTATTCAACTCTCAAAATAGTGTACTACATTTTTCATTCCGTCCAGATTCGTTGAATCTTGCACCGAAATAACCACTTTACACAATTGAACAAAACTATTCAGTAACCTTTTCTTTTACTTGTTCGCCGAACTAACCAGTTGGTGGTATCATCATTTATGTTTGTACCGGTGTGACCTTAGTATCAAGGTCACAAAACTTAGTAAACATATTGTCTTGGAACCTTCCAGTGTACCGATAGTATACTTGACTTCCTTAACCGATTTGACCTTCACCTATTCTCTTATTCTCCTATTACCGATTGGTTACATTGTCTACCAATTAATATAACTTTAGGTACTCACAATAAAATTACTTACCTATGTACTGTATTTCTAGCAATGACATCCATACTCTTTTAGGCTCATCATCGATGTCATCTCTCATTATTCTGATATCATCACCTTGATGGTGCTCACCTAAAACTAAACAATGGAAGGGAAAGGGATAAAAAGGTATGATT
The DNA here is from genome assembly GCA_018584345.1 of Thuja plicata. Lineage (NCBI taxonomy): Eukaryota > Viridiplantae > Streptophyta > Pinopsida > Cupressales > Cupressaceae > Thuja > Thuja plicata. The sequence goes on from MU223425.1 coordinate 1,589,987, forward strand.
GTGAAATGAAATCCTAAAACCTAATGGGTGATGCACCAATGTAATAATCTAAATTGTAGCTGATAAACTTCACAACATTCCCCATAAAAGACACTTTAAACACACAAACTCAATCAGACACACCTTGCAAAATAGACTCTTGTGATATGTACCAATATTATAATGTTTGATAAGGAAAAAATAATGTCTTCTCAATTTCAACATCAAAATGGACTACACAATCACAGATCTCTACTTTGATATGTCAAATTCTGCATGAAATACTAAAAATATAATGATAAAATAATGGTGAAACACAATATTTAAATCAAATCACTCATAATCAATGCTAGACATAGAAAATTGAGAATGAATTAGTCTATGTATATCAATAATCATGAAATCTACTACAACTCATTAAGTGTGAACTTAAAAAAATAATAACCTCAACTTGCAGAATACAAAAACAAAGCCAAAATAAGAGACCCCCCCCCAAATAATGAGCTCCAAAAAGAAATACATAGATCAAAACCCTACAAGGGTCGACTAGATGAGAAAAAAAGGAGAAAGAAGGGTCAAAATGCTAGAAACATGTAGTTGACCACCTAAAAACTCCCTAAAACTCAAAATTTATGCATGTGGCATTCCAAACTTATCCAAAACTTCTCACAACTTACTCAGTCTCCAAAAAGAATGCAAATATGAATGGGTCGTATGTAGATAAAAATCCCTTATATCAAGGGACCTAACTGTCAAACACACATAGTCAATTGTCTCAAAAACCCTAAAATATATTATGCAACCCATAAGGAACTCAAAAATACTCGGATTTGCATGAAAACTCAAGGAAACCCCCTCCATGATACATGAAAATTGAAAAATGATCATAACTCTCACTGATGACTCCTCAAATCATGAAAGAAAAATAAATTCCCCTCTGGCCATAACTGACTAAAGAAATATCTTTATGTAATACATATCCTTATTTTGCATTTAAACTATAATGAATATTAGATCTTTATAATGTATACATAGTAAACATTATTTACAATATAAATCATGCAAAATAAAATAAATATCCTCTAAATCATCATCTCAAGGCATATAAAATAGAACTCCTCCCCTTATTATGAAAAAAAAACTCAAGTTGCAACCTCCAATCAACATGCAACCCCCTCAAATCCATAAATCCACCCTCAAAAAACATACAAACATCAAAACCGTCCTATCTTCATAAGCATCCATTCTATACTCCAGTTACATATATGATTACTTTTTTTTGCATTTGAAAGCTTAATATTTAATACATAGTCATAGTGATTATGTAAAAGATATTAATTTCACATCCTTTTTCCTTGAAATTATACAAAAATTGACCAAATAAACAATTTTTATATTATTATTTATTAAATGCATAAGATACATCAGTTAATAAATATTAATAAAATATTATATGTATTTTTCGTAAGGTATGAAGTCTATACACCCCGTGGTTTATTATTTCAAAGGAAAATTCAAATAAAACAAGGGAAAATACCTTCTCAAAATGTCTATGACTTTTGGGCATTGAACCCTAAAAATATTATTTCATTCTCCTTTTCATTTTTTGATGTCACTCTGGCCTCCAAAATGAGCTAAAACCCTAGAGCTTAATGTGGAATCTTGGATGTGATTTCTACATAATTTCAACTATAGTTTTATGAAACATTTTTGCAAGTTTTCTTTTGGTGTCTCTAAGCAAGTTTTATTCGATTGAAACTTAAAAGTAGAATCAAGAAAAATTCATTGGCTCGCTTATTGTTAACAAAACTTGGCTCCTCTTGAAAATACATTTCATGATTTCAATAATCAAACCCTTATATACTTTTATGAATTTGTACAAAATATAGAGGTTGTGGTTCATTTTTTTGAAAACCCATCTTTGCTCTGGATTCTTTACACATTTTACTGCATGAAACTTAAATCAATCTAAAAAATTCTTTCAATGAATCCATGGAACTTCTTTTGTAGGGTTTCTATTTAATATTATATTTTATTCATTCTCAAAAACATACAATTTGAATTCTAACCAAGGGCTTTTGATATATCTTTATTTATTCGAAGTAGAGAATATTTTCTGTTCGAGGTAATGAAACATTTTTTGACATTTTATGAATAATTTCTATAATAATTGAGATATGTTGTGAATGAGTTCTTTGTATCTTGCAGACATACGTATCCATTTAAAAACAATAAGAATATTCCTATGTGCACATATATGTGCCTACTTTGAGATTTAGCAAAGAATATGGCAAGAACCCTATGAATACTCAATTTGTGTCTTTAGACCACAACCTGATTTTGATAGTGTTTGTTGTGAATCAAGTATATGATAGTAATATCCTTCATCCATAGCAAAGGAGGTACTTGTAATGATGATTTATCTTCTTACCTTGCTTATTACCTTGGTGGTGGCAGCTTGAAAGTAGAAACTGTACTAGTTCTAAAAGATTTTATATATGAAACCATAGTATCTGGCTATGTAAATGTAAGCACACAAACTAAAACTCAAACACTTCTTTATAATTATCACATTTTAATCATGGATGATTATTTCCCTTTCCAAGCTATAAAAGATGTTTCTTGTATCTATCTTGGCATACTTTTAGTTATAATATTATGATGCTCAAGATAAACCATATTCTTGTAGCAATTTGGTCATTGTTATGCCATGTAGCTATTCATGTTTCCATTCATGTACTTTGATAGTTCATTACTATGATGTCATTTTGTATTTGATTATAATTGCACCTTGTATAGATAACTGTCCTCTGTGCCTTCAATTTTTTTGCAAATAATGACTATACATTCTATATTTCATTCTCAAATATAAATTCAGATTTACCATTGTAATATTAATGAAACATTGTCTGTTGTTTTTACCAGTAATTTTCATATTATGTTGTTCATTATTATTGCATCTTATAGTTTCATTTTGTATAATACTCAGCCTAAAGATTTCATCCATCTCCCTGCCTCTATGCATCTGTATGGATCTCATGAGGTTGTCTTTCTATAAATATCCAATGATATCTATGAAATGTATTCCTAACTACAATTTCATATGTCTTATGTTTTCCTTTGAAATTTACCGCTTCATTCTTCATTATAGCCATTCCTTTTGCATGAAAACTGATGTTTTTCCTCTATCTCTATCGCAAGAATTCATCTGCTCAATGGCCTTGGAGATCCTTGCTATCTCAATTATAATATAGAGTACAAAATGATGAGAATTTTCAGTCTATTGTCTCTTTAAAACTTGTTGATTCTTCTTGAATTACCATTTTGTGCACTTTCCTTAATTGATGCAAACAATGGACCCTTCCCTTTTATATTCAAGTGATTGTAACTTTTATATTTCTATTTATTTTTTTGATACTTATGAAGCCTTGGTAGAATAGCATGGTAATGATCTTATGATTATTTGATCTTTGTCATTATGATATTACGTGATATAACTGCCTTGATTTCCATCCATGTTGATATCATGATCTATTACTTGATACACTTTAAATAATGACATGTCATGATTACCATTTAATATTTTGTGATGTTAATAACCATTGCTTCTGATATATTTGATATCTGTACTTCTTAGTACTTGACACCTATGCAGTTTGTCCATTGAAACTATGTTTCTACCTTGAATCTCATGTTCATTTGCACCATTATTATGGTTTTTTATGTTTCATTTGAATGACTTGATTTTTTCATGATGTAGTTGTTCTTTATGTTCCATGATATACTTTTTAATTCATGGAAGCTTGTGTTTTCACTTGTGTTCCTTCTTTGATTAATGTATTTTCCTTTATGTGACTTTGATATGATAACTGCACATTTTTCTTTTGTCAGCATGTTGGGCTCAACCCTCATGGAAGCCCACTTGATACCACATGTTGATAAAAGATAAATGTGTACTTGTATTTGCACATGAAATAAACATGTTAGACAAAAAAAATGAATTTCAGATGTATTCTTTGTTGTTTCCCTTTTTATTTGTGTATTTGTTGAGTGATTATGCATATAATAATACATGTTGGCATAGGATTGAGACCCTGAGCTCTAACAAAAAATTTTACACTCACTGCAGGTGTTTTGATCATGATGGATAACTAAAGATGAAGTTGATCATAGAGATAGAATTTTTCCATCAGATGTGTGGATTCATCGTTTGACAAGAAATGATGGGCCCCTCTTCTTTGTCTTCATTTATGTGTTTTCATGCTTTATTTATTTTCAAATTCATCTATTTTCATAGTTAATCCCACGGCTTGTGTGTGCCTTGTACTTTGTTTTGATGCATGAAAAATAGCTTAATTCAAACATATGTATAATTCTCTTGTGTAATACATTTGCATATCAATAAAAATGTTACTTTTATCAGTATTTTTTTTCATTTAAGTACTTAACTTTTAGCATTAATTTCCATTTCATTAAAACAATAATGAAACAAAATGTGTACATTAAATAGTTGAAAAACATAACCATCTCTACATGTTTGAGTTTTAGGCAAAAAATAGGTAACAAAAATATCATATACATCCATTTGAATCACATGCATGTCATATATTAAGGGCTAGTATCATAAAATCACAATGCACAATAAGACATAGAATGCATCATCATAATCATGAATAGAAACTATATGCATCATAGATAGCTCATCACATAGAAATAAATCATATGCATGACATAGAATGTATAGCATAAACTCTTTCCAATATTGCATATCATATATATAGCTCAAAAAAAGTGTCAAATTACATAATCATGGTGTTTATCTAACACAACTTGCAATCTCACAAACTATAAGCAAAATAGTGTCTACAATAGAGAATAAAATATTAGCTAGTGTTTCCTCTACCCTCTAATCTAGTGGGCCTGGGTGGTATATTTGCAGGACGTCCTACCTCATCCTATCTAGATTGTGTCTTCTCCTCAGTCTGTGGTGGCCTAGGAGGATACAAAACTCCTTCACTTCTCTATCGGGTATGCCCTTGAATATGTGATCTATGTGAGGTTGTGTAACTAGGTACCCACTGCTATGATGGAACCACACTCATAATTATCCAACTAGTGCCTAATCTCTTTTCCTACATCCCTCTACTGTTTATATGCCTCCCATATAGAAAATTCCTTTATCCCATAAATAAATGTTTGTAGGTCCTCCTCAACCTATTTGACTCTAGAAATATCCTTGTCCCTCTCACCCTACAATCTAGCCACCCTACCCTCCAATACAATCAACCTACCCACTACCTGATCCATCTCTACATTTTGTGCTACCACCCTACCCTCTACAACCTATGTCATTTCCTCTATAACATCCAAGCTATCCTATAAGGTATGCATATAATCCCACATAGTCTTGACCTATGCTCTCAATCCCTCTAAATATAGAATGATGCTTACACCATGTCCAATAGGAATATGATGTATCCCCTCATCACCACCAACTTCCATATCCTCATCCTCATCCTCTTCATTAGAGCTTGACTCCTCATAGTTGGAATCACATGACCTAGTCTCCTCAGAATCACTCTCATCCTTACCACTAGTCTCCATCACCTTGACATACTCATCCTCCTCCATAGGGATGTCTCTTGTGACCTCCTCTCCTCTAGAACCTCCCTCATCTCTAGTGATCTCCTCTCCTTTCCCGTATCCATTACCTCTTGTTGGGAAAATTGCAGCACCTTCGCCTCCTCCTCCACCATCTTCTCCACCATCCCCCGATCTCCTCTCCCACCCTCTCTCTCCTCCCCATCCTTTTCCTCTCTCACCATCCCTACCACATCTTCCACAATCTCTCCCTCCAACCCAACCTTGTCCTCTGTCTACACCATACCCTTGTCACCCTTTCCTTCATTGGGGCTACCTCTCACATTCGGCCATCTCAATAGGATCGGTACATCTAGATTAGTAAGTGACACAACTCTATAATGATCCCACTATGCCTCATACTTGGGATTCATCCCTGCATCTATAACTATCCTCCCCCAATCCCACTTAACTAGTACCAAACTAGCAAACTTAGGAAAATCCATAGTTGGTGGAATCACAGCTCCCCATCTAGAAATATCCCTACTAGATCGATCAAACATAGCTAAACCTACTGGACCTCATTGTCTCTCCCCAAACTACATGTGTGGAAGTTGTACAAAAATTATGTGTTGGCTTTGTACTATCTTCCTAATAAGATACTTATCTTATCTACAAAAAGGAAAGTGATCATCATCCCCAAACTACCTTAGTATCATGTGTGGAAGTTGTACATCAATGATACATTGGCTTTGTAGTGTCTTCCTAATAAGATGCCTCTCCTATCTACAAAAAGGCAAGTGATCATCATCCCTCTCTTGAGGAACACAATAAAGATAGGTTCACCATGTGAATAATCTCAAACATCCAATTGATAGCACCAATATAGTGTATATCCTAACTATCTTTGTGTCACTATTACATAGTAATATTGTAAGGTTGTCCCACCTCAATCATCTATCTGTCCAATATAGGTTTACACATAGCTATGTGTTCCCAAGCCCAAACTTGGATAAATGTTACTCCATATCCCAATTGTTGAGAACCATGATACGTGATGTCATGTAGCTGGTAATATAACATTTCCAAAACACAAGGTCCCCATGCGTAAACCAAATTTTATATCCACATGCCAAAGATCATCTCTCCCCATCCCATAGGAAACCAATGCCCTCATCTTTCTGAAGCCATAATCTTAGCTACTACAATGCACATCAACCCAAAGAACCAATCCTACTACTCAACCATAATCCTCCATCAGATTTCATAGTCATCTATCCCTAAGTCAACCTCAATGCACTCAAACAACTCGCACAGAGAAGTTGTTAGTCTTCATCACTCATATACCACCCACACACCACTGATAGGTATCCTAAGAACTCTCCAAACATCCTCCAAAGTCATTGAATACTCTCTTGTCAGAAATTTATATGAGGATATCTCCCAGTGCCATCTCTTACACAAGGCGATGATCAAACCTCTATTTTCCCTAATTTGGGGCATATATAACATGGGAGAGACCAACACCATCTAAATGATCTCTCTTAATATTGTCTAACTGATGTCTAAGTTCTAATAGGTCAGAATGCAAATTAACATAATAAATACAAGTTAGGGCACAATACATACCAGTTGGCCTATGCCCTCTAGTTGATGATACATCCGCACTTGCTCGCCCCAAAGATCCTTGTGTCTGATGCCCACCATAGCTCTCCAAATGCACTCAGAAGACTCCAAATTCTCCTTTAAATCCAAGAGCTTAATGTGCACAATGACCTTAAAAATAACCTCCAAGGGCCCAATTATACCCATTTTTCCTCCTCAATGGGCGTGCGACCCTTCCTATTTGTATTGGTCGCAATAAAATTTATCTTTTGAGGTCCATATCTTTTTCCAAATTCACATGTTTTCTGATCTGATCACATTTTTGGAGTCCTAGTCACTTTGTCGACAAATTGAGCTCCCATTTATATTTTTTACCCAATTTTTTGAGGGCGCAACATATTACCTAGTTGCTACCGAAATCCCACTAGTTCATACTGGGGTAATATTTTCACTAATTATTCTTTGAAACAATGCCTAAAAATACATTGTCTCAAAGATGGGCAAAATGTAGAAACTAAAAATTGTCCCATCGCCTATGCATGACATTTTTACTAATTTTTGTCTTAATTAATTAAATAATATTTATTATTTAATTAATTTATGTCTTTCTTCTAAATTCAAATTCAAAATTCATATTTCCCTCCAATTTCTCATAATTGAATAATTTTAATTAATTATTTAATATTCATCTAATATTCCTCTATTATTCCTCCAAAATTAATTAAATGATTTTGATTGTTTAATTGATTTCTTTTTCTTAATTTAAATTAATTCTTCTTGTTCTTTTCACCATAATTAAATAATTATTTAATTTACTACCTATGTCTTCTATAATTGAATAAATTATTTAATCTATTTAATTATTCCATTTCCTCCAAAGCTAACTAAGTCTTCTCAAAATAAAATATTTGTTTTATTTATTCCCTCTAATACGCAATTAAATATTTTTTAAATTATTTAAAGCTAATTTATTCCTCCACTTCCACCTCCATAATTGGCACTGACTCTCAGTATGACTCATTCATCTATGGGTAAAAGCACAATAAACTATCACCTTTTAAGCTAACTCAATTGACTCAGCCCAATTAGACTCGGCCCAATCAGGCTCGGCCAAGTCTAACATGGTCGAGTCCATGTAGGCCCCACACGGCACCGAATGGCGCCTACGTGGCCTAGTAGAATCCTACATGAGCTAATGTGAGGGCCAGTAGAACTCGGCTGAGTCTGACTCAGCTGAGACTCCCTAGGTGGCATGCCATGTTGGCAGTGAAACCTCCAAAAACACAACAAAGACAAAAGTTTTCACTTTTACTATTCCATTCTCTGCTCAAAATAGCAAATGTCCAAAAACAAAAAGTACCCTTTTCTAGATCTCGGAACAACGATTCTTAGCATATACATTTTATATTGTTTTGACTACAAAACTATTGCATGTTGTTGTAATTGGGTACTACTGATGTTGTTGGCGTTCATGTTTTGTCACTGATGTCAACATATGTTTTCTTTGGAGGTTGAACAGACTAGTTTTTACTTTTGTATGATGACTGACAGAAGTGTACGGATACTGTATGGATGAATCATATCAAGTGAAGATGGGGATATGTAGAAGGATATATGATGATCTTATTTCTAAGGTCACTTGGCTTAATATTGCATATTGGATGAGTTACAAATATTTTGGTAAAGACTAGTTTCTGGACTATGACAGTGATGATTGACAGAGAGAGTCTCTATGTTTTGAGTATATCTTACAAGCGATAATGATTTAGGTTATGTGAGCTTACGGGATGACAAAAGACATGTTTAGGAATTTTTTTATTGGGTCGCAAGTTGTACTATTATTAATGACGTTAGTTGTGGCGTATATTCTGGAGGAGACCTATTTGGGGCCGACTTCAGAGATGTAGCGTGTATTGGGGATTGCAAGTGCAGATTATGGATCTTGGATTATATTTGATGTATTGTAATTGATGTATACTTGTTATAGGTACCATGTGTATCTTAGCGAGGGGTTAAATATTTGTTTGTATATTAGGAAAGATTAATTGGGCAACCTAATAAATTATTGTAATAGGGTATATATGAGAGATGTTTTCTTTTGAAAAGATGTATGTATGTGTATGAAGAGAAGGTGATTGAAAAAAAATTAAGGAAGATGCAAAGCTTGATTAACTGCTAGATATAGATCAGAGGATATGTTCATTATACTTCATTGGAACTGACCAAGCAAAGAGTTGTTATGAGACAGCTCACTGGATTGTATATTTTATATTGTTGGGATTAATGGGAAGTGTGTACTGAGAGGGGAGGGGTGAATCAGTATCTCTAAAACTTTTTGTATTCTTTAATCAATTAACCTTTATAATCAATTGCATGTCCATTCAATCTGATCTACACTATCTTGATGTAAGTTATATCAATTCATAACATTAATAAACATGTGAATCATTCATAGAAACATTCTAAAGTAATTGACACATAACACAAGATATGATATCTCAGAAAACTCCTATTAGGAAGTAAAAAATGCGGTGGGGATGGCACCCACAAAACTTCACTATCTGCAGATTGGAAGGGGGTCAGTTAAGGCTTACAATTTGATCACTTCTGATGATCTACCCTATTAGGAGTATCAGTGGAGACCTGTTAAAGTCTACTCTGTTAAGATCTTTAGAAAAACTGTTAAGTGTGCACTCAGTTAAGAGATTTGATGTTGTACTGTTAAATCCACCTTCCTTGAAAGGGATTTTACACTTTGCTTCACTTGTTAGAATGATATCAAATTACAAATTGACCTGGTAAATGCAATCTCCTATTTCTGATACAGATCCTATGTAGTTCACATAAAAATATTATCACCTTAACTGTGATTGAATAATACCTCTGATTATCAGTTTCCTTTGTTCTTGGTTCTACTAACCAAATCCTTCTTTTTTTGTTCTGGTTCTTGAAAACTCTCAATTTAATCCATAGATGGCTCGTTCTATTCTCCTCTCTCTTTTTCTTTCTCACACACACATTCTAATGAATTATCGCATCATCTATTTATAGATGGATTGACCTCATCGAGTTATGATAAAAAAAAAATGTTAACTCTAAGATCAGGTTTACAACTTATACCTAGATCTCTAGTCTATGTGTTTTAAATTAGTTAGACTGATTAAAGCACTTACATTCATGTATATTGTCCCTAAAGAAATGGATTTAAAATAATTAAATGTCCTATAAATAGAATATACTTGCTTTATCTGACGTGGAAGTCAGATCCACTTTTTGTGGGCTGCAACTGACTTTTGGTTCTATCTATCGGTCATGCTTGACTGTCCTTAAATTTTGTATGTTGGTTGCACTGTATCTATCTTGTTGGTCTACATTGTAACTTGCATTTTGGGTTCCTCTGTCAGGTTCCACTTTATCTTTCTGCTTTGTGATTTTCAGTTTACACACTGACTTGTGTCATCGGTTTTCTTTGTACTTAGTCATCTTTGGTGATCTCTTAATCTGATCTTTGGTTTGCTCTTTCCTGTCTTTCGGTGTAGGCTTACCGAAAGTGTTGTTTGTATACTAATGGAAAATTAATGTCATTAATGTCCCCCTTTGATATTAGTATAAAAAAATTGAGATGTGCAAAATACTATCAAAATGTTAAGTATATACAACATATATAATCCTTAGTCATTTAATGACTCCCACTATGTATATGTCTGTATATCTGTACATATGATATCTTTTCCTTTTTCATATCATGTTCCTTTTATGAATATACATATACATATCTACCATTTTCCCATCTGAATGAATGTGCATAACATTTTCCCTTTTTATTTTGTACATATATCATTTCCCCCTTTATTTGATATTAAGGGCAAAGGTCATTTACCTTAGAGCTTATCAAAAATATGGGAATGTGAAGACTTCATGCCCTCCATCATTTTCTCCCATTTCTCTTTGAGGATCTCCAAAGTCGTGTGCTCAAGTCTGATCTTTGAATGCATATCATAGATGCTTTTGGCTACAGACATCTCGGGAGTTCCTATTAGTTGCCTTGCAGAACTGATATATTGTTGGAGCAGTGTAATATTTGGAAGAAGTTGATCTTGTAGCTTGGTTACTTCTTCTCTGAAATGTGTCTCTGCTTCCCATAGCTCTTGCCTTAAATTTTTTACCTCAATAATCTTCTCATAATGTAGTTTGACTGCATTGTCTCCATCTGTGGTTAGGCTACTAGCATTGTTTGCTAGATCTGCATCTAGATTTGCTATATTGTCACTATTTTCCTTAGTGAACTTTTCTATTGTGCTCAGCTTTTGAATTAAGGTTATAGCTTCAGATATGATGGGGTCTAATTCAAATATGAATTCTGATAGCTTTACCTTATTCACTACCACTTCATGGCTGATGTTCTCTATTAGCTTCTGTTGGTACTTCATTTTGGATCTCTCCTCAATTGCCTTCTCAGCATCAATGTTTTGAGTTGTGATTGCATCGGTGAGGGTAGCTAGTTGATCAAGTATTGGCTTGTTTTGATCAATGTCAACATTGGGTACAATTTGATGTAGTATGTCCCATGTTGTCTCCAGTACCATGGAGTCCCTATGCTATTTCTTCAGCTTCTCTTGCAATTCCTTCCTCTGGCATATCTCTCCATATTCTTGTAATGCATCAATGTCAAGTGTAGAGGGATCACACTTTGGTATTTCAATGATTTCATCTAGTGTAACCTCTAACTTTTTCTTCTTTGTTTTCTGCTTCTTCTTTTGTGACTTAGTAGAATGTAACACCATTGCCAATTTCTCAACCTTTTCTATTGTGCTTGATGATGTGACCTATTGTGCATATTTTTGTTTCTTGGCATCAGTTTTAGCTCATTGAGTGTCTACAAATGTCTCTACATTCACCTTAGCATCGTCGATAGCACTCTTGTCTTTTTTCTCAGGAGTACCATCTTTTGGTTTGTCTCCTTCATTGGTGTCTTTTGCATCATTTTTCTTGGTTTCTTCATTCTTGTCTTGAGTTTCTGCATCTTTTTCCTTATCTCCTTCAGTAACCTTGTTAGTGTCAGTTACATCTTGAGTATCTCCAATGTCTTGCTGACCATCGGTGTTGTCTTTGTTTGCTTCTTCTCCTGTATCCTTTGGAGTATCTTTCTCTAGTGATTTGCTTGTTTCTTGTAGGATATTGATAGCTTGTATCAATATAGGCATGTTGCCTGGAATATTCACCTGTGCAATATCAATTGTTGTATCTTGTTCATCGATTGTATCTTTTGTAATAGTGACATCTTCATCCTTATTGATTTCATCTATTGGGTCATCGGTAATGTCAATGACATTAGTATCCACAATGTTGTCATTTGTGGTATCATCCCATGTTTCATCTACAACATCTGCAGTCTTGTTCCATGTTGTATCATCTTCTTCTTTGTCTAACTCAATGAATGTATCATTTTCAGTTTCCTTTTCAACATCTTGTTGTTGAAGGTCTTTGTCAGGGCTCACCTCCTCAATAGGTTTGTTCATGATTTTGCACCATTTATTGTGGTTGTCCTTTTCAAGTTCAATTAACTTGCCTTCAAGAAATTTATATGCCCTCAGCTTAGCTGAGAATTCCTTGTTGTGTTTCTCCATCATCTCATCTATATCTACCTTTTTAGATTCAGGTGGAATTAGAGAAACAAGTACTCTCTCTTTGATTGCTTTCTCATTCTTTAATGCAAATGTCTAAAACGGGAGGATAATCTATCCAAGAGTTTCCTTGGTACATAACTTCCTTCAAATTGCATTGGTACATATTTGAAGTTGTACATCTTAGCTATCATGGCTTCCTCAACTTTATTATGATCATCTTGATTTAGTTTCTGTCATTTTCTAATGTGTGGATCTGTAATAGATCCAAAATTTGCAATATAAACACAAATATCATCAATAGTGTTAGGTTCTTTTACCATGACATTTTTTGCCTCTATGGCTTCATCTTGCTTAGTTTCTTCTATGTCCTCTTGGGTTCTGATGTATTTCCTTCCCTTCTTGATTTGTCCTCTTTTCAGTGCGGGAGCTTTCCTCTTGTAAGTCCTAACCTTTCCTTTCTTCAGAGGTGAAGGAGTGGATTCTTTGGATGTTTGGCTTCTAGTCCTTGAAGTAGCTATTGTCCTTGGTTTCTTAGATGGTGGAGGAGGTGGCGAATCTAACTCTGTTTCCTCAGAGTCATTATTTTCTTCATCTTTACCGACAGATAACTTTGTTCTTCAATTTCCTCCTCTTGTTCAGCTTCTTCACCTTCCTCATCTTCTTCCTTAGTTACTGACAGAATCTTCTTGAGATTATTTACCATCTTGTCTTTCTTTTTGACTATTTTCTTAGCAATTAGGCTTGATTTAATTCATGTCTTGGCCTCTTCATATGTGCCAAACCTTGGTTGCTTCTTGTCCAATGGTTCATTGATTAAGGCATCAATTGCCTTTGTTGCAAGATCAATGTTGATCTCATATTCCAATGGTCAACACTTGCATTTCGGGTTCCTCTATCGGGTTCCACTTTATCTTTCTGCTTTGTGATTTTTGGTTTACACACTGACTTGTGTCATCGGTTTTCTCTGTACTTAGTCATCTTTGGTGATCTCTTAATCTGATCTTTGGTTTTCTCTTTCCTATATTTCAATGTAGGCTTACTGAAAGTGTTGTTTCTATACTAATGGAAAATTAATGTCATCATATATATACACTTGTTCGGATTGTAAATCCTTGAGGGTGGCTTTAACCTTCTTTAGGTAGTGTGCCTAGGTAGTGAACCCACTATTACTCTTGACTCCTAATAGTGTATGTCCTTTGATAGGGATTGTGTACTGTAATTCTGTAATAAGCTCCTAACAGGGATACTATACTCTTAGTACATCATTTGTGGGTGCTAATTCCAACCAGGGTTTCCTCAACAATAAATGATTGTGTTATTATGTTGGCATTTACTATGTAATCATTTGATGTGAAGCGTTAGAATAACTAAGAGGGGGTGAATTAGTTAGTTCTCAATTATCCTATAGTCCCAAATTATCCCATATGTATATAAAAACAATTTCAAACATATAAATAAACTCGATAAAATGTATAGTGTGATCTCAAACTTTTAGTCCTATACCAAGTAGCAGTAAATTAATACTTTGATTACCGATCAATGCAGATAAAGTAATGTGTACAACAAAAATAATATTCCACAACAATCATACACATTGACACATATTTTTAATGTGGAAACGAAGCTAAGGGAAAAACCACCTGGGACCGGTAACCAAAAATATTTCACTCTTCTGAAGTGAGCTCTGTTAAGAGCCAACCATGTTAAAGGTTACAGTAAACACTATTAAATGTGACCTAGTTAGAGGATTTAAAACTAACAGTTCTCTCTTGATGAATCATTCACTATGGGGTCAACAAGAAAGCACTCAACATTCATTAGAATTTCATAATAAAGACTTTCCCGTCCTACTTGATTAAGAGATTTGTCTGTAAAAATGGTTGAACCAATGTGGTAATGATCTTATTCAAATACAACTATATTTTCATATCTATGCTAAGTACATAATATCTTTGATCAATTTTTCACTTCAGTTCATCTAATTCTTCATACTTTTTTATGCTCAGTTAATGCTCTTTCCTTTGTCACTTAGTGTTTTCTGTAGAAAATGCTTGGTTTTGTCTTTAACTAGTTTGATCAGTCATGCATGAAATTTATATGTGTGCACATCATAGCATCGTGTGATTCATAATGAATCTCTTTTCTCTTATATAGACATCATAACTCATTTAGTTTCCACCCTTTATATTTTTCTGCTTAATCTTCATCGTTCCTTTTTCTGCTTAAACCTTCCTCGGCAGTTGTGTTAAAAAATATGTTTCAATCTTCTTTGTTTGATCTTTCTTGAATTTTCATAGTCTTTTGATCATCATAACCAATCTTATCATTTACCTCTAAATCATCAATTTCCAACTCATCATTCTAGTCGGCCTCTGTTTGATTAAATTTCTCAGCCAATATTGTCTTGTTTCGGTGATCCCTAGCTCAGTTATCACTATGCTCGGTATACAATGTATTTACTCATTATTCACTCTCTCTTAGTGTAGACAAAACTCTTCAATACTAACACATAAACTTTGTTTGTTCCAAATCTTCAATCCATAATAGATGTTTTTTACCATATTGATACGCAAATAAGTTGACATCAATGACAATACATAAACTGATTAATGTCAATCATCACATCTGTAACTCAGTTGACTATCAAAAAAATAACTTCAAACATACAATCAGTTGTAGTTCATCAATTTCTCCCGTTGGCATTGATGGAAACACAATATGAAATATGCAATGTAAAAATGCCATAGAATACCAAACGTTCGTTCTACAACTATAAAATGTTGTAGCTCTTCCTAGCTTGATTATATAAAATGTTTCGACAATAAAAACTCACCTTGCATACTCTCCTTGTGTATTTGACTCTTTTGTTCTTAAATCTTTTCTCTTTTTAGATAGATATTTCATTTCTCTCCCTTTAATTGATCATTCTCTCCCTTTAATGGATAGATCCCTTTGACAACGCTACCAAAAAGAAAAATATGCATCTCTTCAGTAGCCAAAAAATATCTTTGGTTTTTGGTGAAGTAAAATAAGTACCTTCCAATGTACTAATATGTTTGTTTTGTGTTAGTCCAGTTCAGCTTTGTATCAACATGATTGATATTATGATTTCATGTAGGTTGATGCAACCTCCTAGTCAGCTTAGTGACTGATACACAAGGGATGAACCCCTAGTCTACTCCTCAAGTACTCAAATGTGTCCTTTGGTAAGGGTTTAGTGAATATGTCTACAAGTTGTTCTTTTGATTGTACATATTCTAGTATAACTTGTTTATCTTGTACTTGTTCCCTCAAGTAGTGATATTTGATAGATATATGCTTTGTTTTTGCATGCATCACAGGGTTCTTTTAAATAATTATTGCACTAGTATTATCACAATAAATTATCACTGGGGTAGTGATCTCTTCATTCATACATTTCAAAAGTTGTTTTATCCATGCTATGTTTGAGCAGTTTGTAACAGAAGCAACATATTCTGCTTCTGCAGTTGACTGGGATATGAATCCTTGCTTTTTAATTATCCAAGTAACTAATATTTCTCCTATAAAGAATGCTCCACCAGTAGTGCTCTTTCTATCATCAATGTTCCTAGCCCAATTAACACCAGTGTAAACTTTCAGTTTGAACTTGCATTCCCTTTTGTACCATAAGCCATAATCTTCAGTGTTCTTCAAATATCTAAAAATTCTCTTTACAGTATTCATATGAGATTCTCTGGGATTAGAAAAAAATCTTGCTATAATTCCAACTATGTGTGCTATGTCTGGTCTAGTGTGTACAACATACATCAGTTTTTCAATCATAGATTTGTACAAAGTCTAATTTACCTCAGGTCTCTTATCTTCTTTAGTCAATTTACATCTTGTCACCATAGGTGTTCCAAATGGTTTCGATTCTTCTATTCTGAATTCCTTTAGTACTTCCTTGATGTATTTTGATTGAGTAATGTAGATGCCTTCAGCCTGTTGTAAAATTTGCAAGCCAAGAAAAAAATTTGATCTCTCCAAACATTGACATTTCAAATTCTTTCCTCATTTAATCAACAAATGATGTGCATAGGTTATCATTTCCTCCAAATATAATATCATGAACAAAAATTTCAGCAATAAGAGTTTTATCATCATTTCCTCCTTTCAAAAACAAATTGTTGTTATCACTTATTCTAATAAATCCAATGCTATTAAGATAGGAGTGTAGTCTTTCATACCATGCTCTTTGTGCTTGTTTCAAACCATATAAAGCTTTGTGTAACTACATACCATGTTTGTCTGATCAGGATCAATAAATCCTTTAGGTTGTCCAATTTATACCTCTTTTTCTAGTATTCCATTCAAAAATGCAGATTTAACATCCATCTTATTGTTGGGATTAATGGGAAGTACGTACTAAGAGGGGAGGGGTGAATCAGTATCTCTAAAAATTTTGTATCCTTTAATCAATTAACCTTTGTAATCAATTGTATATCCATTCAATCTGATCTATATTATCTTGATGTGAGTTATATCAATTCATAACATTAACATACATGTGAACATTCATAGAAACATTCATGAAATTAATTTGACACATAACACAAGATATGATATCGCAGAAAACTCCTATTAGGAAGTAAAAATTGTGGTGGGGATGACACCCACAAAATCTTCACTATCTACAGATTGGAAGGGGTTAGTTAAGGCTTACAATTTGATCACTTATGATGATCTAACCTGTTAAGAGTATCAGTGGAGACCTGTTAAAGTCTACTCTGTTAGGAGCTTTAGCAACACTGTAAAGTGTGCACTCGGTTAAGAGATTTATTGTTGGACTGTTAAATCCACCATCCTTGAAAGGATTTTTACACTTTTCTCCACTTGTTAGAAAGATAGAAAATTACAAATTGACCTAGTAAATTCAATCTACTATTGCTGATACAGATCCAATTTAGTTTACATGAAAAATATTATCACCTAATTGTGATTGAATAATACCTTTGATTCTCAATATCCCATGTTCTTGGTTCTGATAACCAAATTCACCTTTTGTTGTTATGGTTCTTGAAACTTTCAATCTGATCCATAGATGTGCTCATTGGCTTCATTCATCTTCTCCTCTATATTCACATCCTTTTTCATCTATGTATAATGAGTGATTGCATCATATATTTATAAGATGGATTGACATCATCAAGTTTTGAGAAAGACAATGTTAACTCTAAGATCAGGTTTACAACTTGTACCTTGATCTCCTAGTCTATGTGATTTAAATCAGTTAGACTGATTAAAGAACTTACATTCATGTTTCTTGTCCCTAAAGAAATGGATTTAAAAATAAATAAATATCCTATAAATAGAATAATATTGCTTTATCTGACGTGGAAGTCAGATCCACTTTTTGTGGGCTGCAACTAACTTTCAGTTTCTGTCTGTCAGTTATGCTCTGACTGTCTTTCAGTTTTGTTATGTCAGTTGCTCTTTAACTATCTCATTGGTCTACACTGTATCTTTCATGTCAGGTTCCTCTATATCTTTCTGTCTTTGCATTTTCAGTTTACACACTTAGTTGTGTCGTCGGTTCTCTTTGCACTTAGTCATCTTCGGTGATCTCTTTCAATCTGATCTTCAGTTTCCTCTTGTCCTATCTTTTGGTGTATGCCAAATTGTTGTTTGCATACTAATAGAAAATTAATTTCATCACTTATGTTAGAGTAATAGTGCATTTGCCTTTATAATTAAATCACTTCGGTTTAATTATTAAAGCTAACTATTATTCTATTCACTTAAGCTTGTCATTTGTAGGCGCATAATAATTAATATATTTTATTAATTATTAAATGCACAAACCTAGCTTTCTCTGGCTTTAGGGTTTCTCACCTTATATGTCGCTTTTGTAATTATTGTATTTACTTTTTGGGAAATAATATTTTGCTCTCACTCCGCTGAGATTTTCCAAACCCTTGCCTCTTTCTCACAAGTTTCCATTCAGCTTCAGGTATTTGCATGCAGGTGTTCTTGGTGAGCTGTGAAGTTGGATTTCTCAACTTCCACATGGTATCAGAGCCATCCTGTCGCTGCCTGGGTTGAAGGTTTTTGAAGCCACGATTTGAAGATGATAGCCACAGCTTCTCTGGGATTTTTTCTGTCACTTTGAAGGAGGCACTATTTTCTAGAGTCATTTGAGCAAAAACAAACTCTGTCATTGCGTTCAAAAGGCCCAGGAGAGTCAAAATACATATAAAGTTTGACTATTTTGGCTACTATGACCACAGGCAAAAAAAATTTCCCTATTAGGGTCGTACGGGCTCAAAAATCAAGGCAAAACTTGAAAAAATAAATTTAAAAAAGTGTTTTTTTATGCAAAAATGGGTGCTACCAGCATGTGCCACCATCGCACCGCCCGCGCACCGTCACTAGCCACTGCGTCGCCCTGCGGCCACCGCGCCGCCACCCAGGCCCGCCGCCGCCACCCGGCCACTCGACCGCCACCTGTGCTCAACCCGCCCACCACCGCTTCCCCGCTCAACCACCACCTCTGCCAGCGTCACCACCCACGGGCCACCAATGCACCGCCAACGTCCTGCGAAGGCCATACGGTTGTCAAATTATTTCGCAGGACTATGTTTTTCTAGAGAGTGTGTTTTTGGGGGTGCTTGTGGTTTTTTTGCCATATCTTGGGCATACGGTGTCCTTTTTTAGAAAATGAAATATTGCCAGAAAGGTTTTTCCAAGATAGACACAATGATGCAGGTCTTGTTCAATGATTAGACCATTTGAGTTCCTATTTTTGGTGTTGAAGTAGAGACTTTGTTTTCCTACCTCTCTGCATTTGGTGTTCAGGTTTTTCTCTAGTTTCTTGTGCTTTCAGTAATTGATTATTTGATGTACGGGGGTTAGAATCATACATTATGGGGGGTTTCTTTTTCTTTCTATCATTTACATTCAGAAATTGACTCTTCTACTTCCATCTTTTTCTTCTCTCAATGTCGGACCCCTTTGTGGCCCGGCTGACACCGCATAATTACCACACCTGGAAAGCACACATGACCAGGCTACTCATGTCACATGGCTTATGGTCATGCCTAGATGAACATCAACCTATCCTATAGTATCCTTTTGAGATTCTTCAGCACAGGAATAAGATGGATGAAGCCATGGGCTTGATTGCACTGAACATTTCCGACAGTCTCCTCTTTCACTTGGATGGTTTGACCACTCCTAGGGCCATTTGAGGCAAGTTTTCAGATTTTTTTGGCACTGTAAATGAATTCCGGGCACTACAGCTTGATGCAGAGCTGACTACTTTGACACCTATTAGCTTTCCCACCATTGAGGACTTCTTGATGAAGTTCAAGTCTCTGCGCTCAGTTTTGCAGGGATGTGGGAAAACCAAGACAGATGGTGAATGTATCTTCTTGATACTCTCAAAGTTGCGAGGATAGTATCAGATATTCTCTTCCACTTTCTACTCCACCATGGATGCTTTGGGTGCTAGACACACCATGCCTTCTTTTGAGACATTCTGTGATCGGTTAACATGGGAACAGGCAAAGATCCAATAGATGGATGCTTCTGGCTCTTCTAGCCAAGCATTGGTTTCTCAGTCTTCACAGGGGAAACCAAAACAGAAAGGCAAACCAAAGAAATATTCCGTAGGCAATGAGTCTTCCTCCAAACCTGCACAGAAAAATGATTCAAAACCTCCAGCTAACCCTTCCAAGGGTAAATCTTTTTCGAAGTCTACTGAGTCTACCTCTAAGACTAAGAAGAAATCAGTTGAGACCTATAGCTTTTGTGGAAAGGATGGACATCCCATTTCTAGGTGTTGGAAACATTTGGAGGCTTTAGAGGAAGCCATGCAAGAGCATCACATTTCAGCTTCTCATTCCACATCCTCCCCTACAGGGAAAGGTTATGCTTTTACTGCACAAGCTATGACTTCTGGGCCCACCTGGATTCTTGATTTCAGTGCTTCTCACCATATGACTCACACTCAGCAGTTGGTCACCTCACTTGCTCCTTGTGCTACTTCACAAATTGTTGTTGGGAACTCATCTCATCTTTCTATTTTGGGTTCTGATTCTGTTGCATTAGCTGGGGGTTCTCTTCAGGATGTTCTCTTTGTCCCTGACATTTTGACAAACCTTCTATCTATCTATCAGATTTTCCACTCTGGCTCTGGTAAGACAGTTTATTTCTCACCACATGATGTGGTTATTCAGGACTTAAATGATTCTGAGATGATTGTGGCTACTGGGAGTGTTGACACTGCATCCCGACTATACAGATTTGATGGATTTGAGTCTTCTACTGGCACAGGTTCCTATCTTATAGCACATGCAGATTCAGTGAGCAGACTTTGGCATGAGCGTTTGGGCCATGTCAATTACAGATATCTTCAGCAGATGAGCACACAGGCACTTGTTCTTGGGATTCCACAGATTACTTGCACTGATGGGGTTTGTCAGGGTTGTGTTCTTGGCAAACAACATAGGGATCCTTTTCCTCAGGGACAAGCTACTTGTGCTTTGGCACCATTGGAGTTGATTCATAGTGACCTCATGTCATTTCCTACTCCTTTTTCTGGTGCCATATATGTGCTTACTTTCATTGATGACTTCTCCTGGCGCACATGGGTGTACTTTTTGAAGTACAAGTCTGATGTCTTTGATTCATTTCGAGTCTTTAAGAAATTTGTGGAGAAGAAATATGGTCTTTCTATTCGCCGGATACGCACAGATAATGGGGGGGAGTATGTGAACCAAGCTTTCAGGGATTTTTCCTCTGAACATGGTCTTCAGCATCAGTTTTCAGTGCCCTACACCCCTCAACAGAATGGTGTGGCAGAGAGAAAGAACAGAACACTTCGGGAGATGGCTAATTGTATGATATAGTCCAGGTCCATGGATTCATCTTTTTGGGCAGAGGTAGTCAATTGTACCAAATATATTCAGAATCAGATGCCTCACAAGGTTGTACGACATATGACTCCTGAGGAGGCTTGGTCTCATGTCACGCATGATGTATCTTCATTTCGAGTTTTTGGTAGTGAAGCATGGGCATTTGTGCCTGATGCTCAGAGGAGAGCGATGGAGCAAAAGAGATGACACCTCATTTTTGTTGGCTACTGCGAGGATTTTAAGGCATATAGGTTGTTTGACCCAGATTCCAGAGAGGTCCTATTTCGATGGGATGTCCATTTTGATGAGCGCCTTCCTATAGTAGATACCCTACTTCCAGAGTCTCCTTCACTTACCACTACTCCCTCATCTCTTCCAACTTTGTTTTAGGATGATGAGGATGATGATCTTGGTGATCCCCATTTACCTCCACCACAGGATCCTCCACAGATGCCTAGATGGGCTCATGTTATAGTTGATGCTGCAGGATCTCTGGCTGGTGACCCTTCCACCTC
>MU223425.1:1621347-1643821 GCA_018584345.1 Thuja plicata
TGACATATCCATTTCACGATTATCTATGTTCTTAGATGTAAGGATCAATACTCTTCACTAAGAAAATGGTATACATTGTTGTAAAGTGGGATATCTCCTTACCTTGTGAAGTAGGTATCCTCTTCCTATTCCTTATCCTACCTAGTAGGTAGTCATGATAAGGAGGGGGGAATATATAGGGTCTCCCTTGTACTATAATTTATATATATTTACATTTATGCAACACGCTAAATCCTTGGAAGGTAACTCACATAAGTTGCTAAATCCTGAAGAGACATGCATTTTTACTTTTATGTTTGCTAAATCCTTGGAAGGTAACGCACATAAGTTGCTAAATCCTAAAGAGATATGCACCCTTTTTATTTTTATAGTATGCTAAATCCTCAAAAGGTAACGCACATAAGTTGCTAAATCCTGAATGGACACGCATTTTATATTCCATAGTGATACAAGAATGTTGATCTATGGATATTTTCAAAAGCTGTCAAAAGACGCATTTACAATTACAAGAATAGTTTTTGGGTGAACCTATTGGGCTCTCCTTCCATGGTGATTCATAGTAAGGTGGGCATTTTAATAGGTGAGGTAATCACTTTCTTCTCTCTTTCGCTTTCATGCTAGTAGGATTAGATCATGAAGCTATGTTATCTATGGTGTTGTTCTTGTCTTACTTATGTAGGCATGTATGTTTTTCTATGATTGATTTCTCTTTATTTCCATATATTTATGTATGTATGTTGAGTTATAATCCTTTTTTGGGGGGCTCATATCCCTAACTTAGTGATATTCTACCTCATTGTAATCCACTAGAATTCTTTTCCTCTAAACTTTACTGTGAGCACATTCGATTTTCGTACTCCCGCTAAAGTGGGGGCTTAATGTATCATCTTAAAATGGAAGTACTTCCATGTTAAGAGTGTTTAGCCCTCCTTAGGGGACATTTTTTTACCTCTACCCTATCATTCTCCTATTTTTGCATCATCTCATGCTTCTGTGCTGGTTCAGGACCCTGATTGGGCCTCTCCAAGCACCTCCTACCCCCACCTGGCATATTTTCCAGGGGTTCTGGCCCCCTGGGTCAAGGTCGACCTTGACCTTGACCTAGGTCAAGGTCAACCTCAACCTTGACCTAAGTCAGGGTTGACCTCGACCCTGACCAAGGTCCCCCTTTCAAAATAGGAAGCTTGTCGGCTGCCGGGGGTCATCAAAAATTTAGTTTTCCCGCTTCCGGGTTGGCTGTTTTGGGTTATGAAGTGTTGATTCCTAAATTATATTTAATATAGGTCATTTTCTAGGGGAATGGGTCTAATTGGAATTTAATTATCCTATGTCATCCTCCTTAGAAGATTGTGCCCTAATTTCATATAAAAGGAAGTCTCTCTCTCTCATTTTCTCTAAGTCTTCTAAGTGCAAAAAAGCTCTAATCAAGATTTTATCAAGAAGCAAAAGGTTCAAGTATCCATTGCCAAGCTTTCAAGGTGTTCAAGGCTTCCTCTCAATAATTCAAGTTCTCTATTGAAGATCAAGGATTCAAGCTCTCAAGCCTTTGAAGGGATTAGGTGCAAACATTCAAGATTCATCATTCAAACCCTAGATCTAGCCATCATGGTGGTATGATCTTCCTTCAAGATCCTTTGTGCATCCTCAAAAATTTTCCATCATCTCTTCAATGTAGATTCAAGAATACAATCATGGAGGTTTATGGTTCTTATTGAGTTCATGCTTTCATACTTACATACTTGCATACATTTGAAATACAATTACATATCTATTGACTATCATTGCTTCATTGTTAGATTCAATTCTACTACTTGCTAGCATTCTGTACTTTATTGATTTCAAGGTTAATTCCTAAATCAGGGTTTGACTAAGGCAAACCCCTCCCCCACAATAAAAAAATATCCTTTTTCCTGTAGGTACAGGTTCAGAACAATTGATTTGAGACCAGATCTGGATGCCCTTTTTGGCTTTCTTTCGGACGGCGTGAACAAATTTTCTGTCAGACCTGTGTAGGTTAGGGTCAACATTATTGGGTTAGGGTTGACATTTGTGGGTCAAGGTCGACCTTTTTCATAAGATGACATCAGAATGGAAAAAGATTTCTGGGTTTTGTTCATCTCTGCATTTCGGTTTGGGATCAACTATCAGTTTTTCTAGAAATAGTCCACAGACCTCAGAAAATAGCATTCTTTGATCTAAAATATTTCAAGGTTAATGCATTTCTCCTATCTCTTCAATTACTGTCATATATCATTTCTATACATATAATTGACAGAATTTAAGGTATCTCCTTTGCTATTCTCCCTTCCAAATAGTTGATTCATTTGAGCATTAGCCCTTCCTTGGGGTTGATCAACTTGGATCTCCCATTTGTGCATTTGGGAATAAAAGAGGAACATCTTATCTTCTCCCTAATCACAATTGCAATACACAATCAATAAATCAATTCAATTCAATTAAGGTTAAGGAATTCAACACAATCTACGCAACTCAAAGAACAATTTGCACATTTCCTTTTTCAAACATTACATTTCAAGATAATTAATAATCTATCAAACACTTCTTTCTTAACACATTACACATTTTTAATAAACATGTCTCTATTTCAATCCATCCCTTTACATTTTAGTAAGTAAGATATTTTCTTATCTTACATCCGTAACAATGATTAAACTGATACAGTAATGATCTGATTCAAATACAACTATGTTTGTAGATTCTCAGATCTATGCTAAGTACATAATACCTCTGATCAATTTGTTCACCTCAGCTTCATACTTTGTTCTACTCGGTTAATGCTCTTTCCTTTGTCGCTTGGTGTTGTCTACAGAAAATGCTCGGATCTGTCTTTAACCAGTTTGATCAGTCATGCATGAAATTTTCATGTGTGTGCATCATAGCATCATGTGATTCATAATGAATCTCTTATCTCTTATATAGACATCATAACTCATTTAATTTCCATCCTTTAGATTTTTTCGCTTAATCTACATCGTTTTTTTTTCTGCTTAAACCTTCCTCGACAGTTTGTGTTAAAAACATGTTTCAATCTTTCTTGAATTTGCATAGTCGTTTGATCATCATAACTAATCTTATCATTTACCTTGGAATCATCAATTTCCAGATCATCATTCTAGTCGGCCTCCATTTGATTAAATTGCTTGGTTAATACCATGTTGTGTCGGTGATCCCTAGCTCGGTTATCATGGTGCTCGGTATACATTGTATTTACTTGGTGTTCACTATCTCTCGGTGTATACATAACTCTTCAATTACTGACCACATAAACTTTGTTTGTTCCAGATATTCAATCCATAATAGATGTTTTTTACCATAATGATACTCAAATAAGTTGACATCAATGACAATACATAAACTGATTAATGTCAATTATCATATATGTAAATTGGTTGACTATCAACAAAATGACTTCAAATATACAATCAGTTGTAGTTCATCAGTGAATTTTTGGTTTACAAAGTTTAATGTTTAATAATATGTCTCACAACTGATTCACCCCCCCCCCCCCTCTCAGTTGTGTTGGTGGACTATTCTTCCTAACAATTGGTATCAGAGCTACTAGTCCTTAGAGAGAAAGCTTAATAGCTTGAGGTGATCTTGAAGATGACTTACTATAGGAAGGATAGTCTGAAGCTTGATCCTAAAAACTTTGACAGTTGGAAGAACAAGATGAGAAGACATTTGCTATGCTTGGGAATTGACTACTAGATGATTACTAAAAGAAAGAAACAGATCAAATTTAAGGATGAATTAGATAAAGTTATTGAAGATGAAAATAATATATTATCATGTAACATGGTTGCAAGGGAAGCATTGATCAGTGCACTTTATAAAGGTGAATTCATAGAGGTAAAAGACTTGGATTTTGCACATGAAATTTGGACAATATTGGAAGCATCGTATGAAGGAGCTAATTTTAAAAAATAGGAAAGGTTACAGAATTGGAAGGCAAGGATGGTAACATTGAAAATGAAAGATGATGAGAACATTAGAGCATATTCACATAGAATTACTAAAGTTGTTATTGGCATCAGGAACTCTGGAGGTACTTACAGTGAGGAAGAAGTGACTGCCAAAATTTTCAGATCCCTGACACCTGTATACAGAACTAAAGTACAAGCTATATAAGAGATTATACCTTTTACACCTAACTTTAATAGAGAGATGTTGATTCGGAAACTGACTACCTTTGAGGCTGCAGAACTAGGATATTATCTACCTAAAGTTGAGTCTGTGTTCAAGGTGACTGTGCATAGAAAAAAATACCTTATCAAGAATTGCAAGCACCAGCAATAGTGACTTGAGAGAAGAACTTGGAGAATATGCTAATGAATGGGAATAGATACAAGAAGAAGAAATGAAGCTAGATGAAGTTGTGGCCCTAATCGCTATAAGAGAAAAGAGAGGTAAGGGTAAATTTGAAGGCATGTTACCTTTGAAATGTTTTTCATGCAACAAAATAGGTCATTTTTCATCGCGATGTCCTACAAGGGTTCCAAAGCATAAACCTAAGTTTTATAAATCTAAGTATCCAAAAGACAAGGAATGTTATTATGCTATTGAAGGTATTTCTGATGATGAAGTTGTTAACTATGATGAGATTGGATTTATTGCTATTAAGGATGATGAACCTTTACATGAAGAAAAAGCCTTAGTATCTCGTGTTGAAAATAAATATGAATGGGTTATGGATAGTAGTTGTTCACATCATATGAATGGAGATAAAAATGAGTTTGTTAGTCTGAAAAGATATGATGGTAGTGTTGTAAGATTTTGTGACAATACTACTAAGCTTATCATTGGAGTTGGATCTATTTCTCTGGATGGATAAACTAATACTGATAATGTATTGCTTTTTTGGACTTAAGAATAATTTGTTGAGTGTTGGACAGCTAGTGGACAAGGGTTATCAATTGAAATTCATTGATGGAAAATGTTCTATCAAAAGTAAGGAAGGAGACTCGATCCCATCTAGTACTAAATCTAGAGGTAATGTATTTGAATTAAATACAGCTGAGGCTTCTTTTTTTATTGCGAAGGTTTATGATAGTTGGTTATGGCATAGAATATTTTTTTGATGTTAACTTTGATAATATTGTGAAGGCAAGTATAAATAATACAGTAAGAGATCTACCTAAGATTGTGAAACCATCTAGCACTATGTATAGAGAGTGTGTTATGGGGAAGCAGACTAGAAGCAGTTTTAAAAGAAAATCCTACTCTGTGAAAGGGAAGTTAGATCCAGTACATACAAATCTATGTGGTCCTAAAAGAACAAGATCTTACTATGGTGAAAGGTATTTTATACTTTTTGTTGATGAATTTTCTAGGATGATGTGGGTTACATACTTAAGAGAGAAATCTTAGGCATTTGATAAATTCAAGATATTCAAAGCAATAGTTGAGAATGAAGCAAGCTTGAAGATAAAATGTTTGAGATCAGATAGAGATCATGAGTTTACTTTAGAATTGTTTAATACCTACTGCGAAGAGCATAGAATATACAAACAAACATCTGCTACTAGAACACCACAACGGAATGGGATAGTAGAATGAAGGAACATAAGAATATTAGTTGTTTCCAGAACTACACTTCTGGAAGGAAATGTATCACATGTTCATTGGAGAGAAGTTGTTGGTACTGTTGTGTACACCTTGAACATAATTCAAATTAGAGAAGGTACAAGTAAGACTCCTTATTAATTATGGTTTAATCACACTCCTACTGTAAAATATTTTAGAATATTTGGAAGTAAATTCTATAACAAAAGAGATGATGAAGTAGGGAAGTTTTATGCTAGAAGTGATGAAGGTATCTTCCTTGGTTATTCTACTAAGATAAAAGTCTATAAATGTTTCAATCTGAGATTGAGGAAGTTGATTGAAAGTGATAATGTGAGGATAGATGAAAGGTTTTAGGTTCAAGATAGAATGTATGACTGTGGTCAAATTGCATAGATTAAGGAGGTCACTGCAAATCCTGAAGAACCTTTGGAAATGAGCTTATTGAAACTCCTAAGACTCTGAGGTATGTTAAGAAGAACCATCCTAAAGATCAAATCATTGGTGATGCAAATAGAGGAATGATGACTAGATCAAAAGTAAGAGATGAAATTTGTTTGATTTCTCAAGTTGAGCCGAAAACTACTAATGAAGCATGTAGAGATGAATCTTGGACTAAAGCTATGCAGGAAGAATTAGAATAGATTAAGAAAAAAAACACTTGGGAATTGGTTCCAAGGCATAAAAAAAAGAATGTGATAGGAACTAAATGGGTTTTTAGAAACAAATGGATGAGGAAGGAACAGTGGTAAGAAATAAAGCTAGACTGGTTTGTAAAGGCTACTTGCAACAAGAAGGAATAGAATTTGAAGAGACATTTGCTCCTATTGCTAGGTTGGAAGTTATGAGGCTATTTCTTGCTTATGATGCACAAAAGACTTTAAGATATATCATATGGATGTGGAATCTTCATTTTTGAATGGAGATTTGGAGGAAGAGGTATACATAAAGAAACCTAATTGATTTCCTCTGATAGAAGATGAAGACATGGTCTGTAAACTAAAGAAAGCATTGTATGGACTGAAACAAGCACTGAGAGCATGGTATGCAAGACTAGACAAGTATCTTCTTCATCTTGGTTTCAAAAAAGGTAATGCAGATAGTAATTTATACTTAAGAACTGGTGAAGATGGAATTCTAATCATAGAAGTTTTTGTTGATGATATCATTTTTGGAGGTAATGATGCAATGAGTAAAAGGTTCTCTAAAGAGATGGAAAATGAATTTGAAATGTCAATGATTGGTGAAATGAAATTTTTTCTTGGTTTGCAAATTAATCAAAATAAGAATTGGTATTTTTATATCTCATACCAAGTATCTTAAGGAGATGTTCAAGAAATTTGGAATGGAAGACTATAAACCTGTTGGGACGCCTATGGTGATTGGTTATAAACTTAGTCATAATGATGGAACTCAGAGTGTTTTTCAGACAAAGTACATATCAATGATTGGACATCTACAATATGTAACTCACACCAGACCAGATATTTCCAATGTGGTTGGAATTGTGGCAAGATATCAAGAAGATCCTAAAGAGACACACCTTGCTACTGTGAAAATATTTTTTGAATATTTGAAAGGAACAATAGAGTATGGATTATGGTATGAAAAATATGATGACTTTATTTTACATGCTTATACTGATGCTAATTGGGAAGGTAGTGTGGATGATAGAAATAGTACAGGTGGAGGAGAATTTTTCCTTGGAAAAAGGCTAGTTTCCTGGTTAAGTAAGAAGTAGGATTGTATAGCTCAGTCTACTATTGAATCTAAGTATGTTGATGATGTTATAAATTATACACAAGTTGTTTGGATGAAACAAATGCTGAAGGACATTGGAATAATTTTTGAAGAGCCAATGGTTATCCATTGTGATAACACTAGCACAGTGAATACGTCAAAGAATCTTGTAATACATTCAAAGACTTAACATATTTATATTAAGTATCATTTCTTGAGAGACAAGGTAGCAGAGAAGGGGATCAGATTGGAGTATGTTAACATGAAGGAACAAATAATAGATATATTTACAAAACCTTTGCCAAAAGATGCTTTTGAGTATCTCAGAAGCATGCTTGGTTTGAGAGCCCCTCCCTATGGTAATTAATTGATGCAGAAATGCATCAGTCTAGTGGCTTTCAGTGCTATATCATTTTCTGGACTTGATGTATGGATCTACTCCTCAGGGAGAGTGATTGCAGAAATACTACAGAACATATTTGGGTAATCTTTGCACCTGGTTGTTAGACATGAACATTTGAAAAAAGCTACACCTTGCAAATGTTTGATGAAGATTTATGGCACCCTTTGCCATTGTTGTCAAACGGGGAGAGATTCTGTGTGCAAATCCTTACTATTTTAGGGAGAATTGCGTTGAGGATATTGAGAAGATTGTATTGAGAGTTAGCACTTTTTGGGTTGATGGATTTTCCCATATGTTGTCATCAATCCCAAAGGGGGAGATTGTTGGATGTTGTTGTAATTTGGTACTATTGATGTTGTTGGCATTCATGTTTTATCATTAATATAAATATATGTTTTCTTTGGAGGTTGAATGGATTGGTTTTAACTATTGTATGATGACTGATAGAAGTGTATGAATAGTGTACGGATGAATCAAATCAAGCGAAGATGGGGATATGTAGAAGGATATATGATGATCTTATTTCTAAGGTCAATTGGCTTAATATTTTATATTGGATGAGTTACAGATGTTTTGGTAAAGATTGGTTTGTGGACTATGACAGTGATGATTGACAAAGCGAGTCTCTTTGTTTTGAGTATATCTTACAAGCGGTGATGATTTAGGTTATCCAAGCTTACAAGATGATAGAAGACATGCTTAGGATTTTTTTTTGGGTCGCAAGTCATATGATTATTGATGACATCACTTGTGGCGTATATTCTGGAGGAGACTTATTTGGGGCCGACTTTAGAGATGTAGCATGTATTGGGGATTGTGAGCGTGGATTATGGATCTTGGATTATATATGATGTATTGTAATTGATGTATACTTTTTATAGGTGTAACCACCCTAATTTGGTCTGCTCTAACCATAGACCATATTTTCCCTAAGTGTGATCATACCCCTAATTATGTCAAGATAATTCTTCAAATTATTGGCATAATTCATTTAAATCAAATTTAATCTCCTAAGTGATTTAATCGCTAAATTAAATTAATTGACTTAGCCAATTAAATCAAATCAATTCAATTCAATCAAAACAAATAAAAAACATGGCTAAAGTAATTAATTAAAAGGAATTAAATAAATCCTATTTACATTTCCATTTGCAAAAAGGGAAAGTCAAATCCATAACCAATGGGAGTTAAATCACTTGGATCACCTCACATGGATCACCAAAGATTCAATATCGACCTCTTCCACTCTCAATCCTAACCTCTCAGTCACCAAATTCTTCCATAAATAGAATGAATTTTAAGCTCAATTGGCCCCTAATCTGTTACAAATCTTCATGCATTTTAGCTCATTCTTTCATTGCATTGTTATAATCTTTCATTTTAGAGCTTAAAATGAACATTTCTTGAGCATTTAGAGTAAATTCATTTGAATCTTCCATTCTAAGTTGTATATGTCACTGATTGATGCATAATCTGAGGGCAATTATAGCATTATTCACACTCTTCTTAGATAGGAAGCAATAAGTCAATTTTAGTGATTGATTTGCTTGATTACTCTTGTTTTTCACTAATATAATGACTTATTGAAGTGTTGTGTTGTAGATAGTAGGTACACAAATAACATTGATCACACTTAAATCAATCAAATTCTTGCTCAAAACAGCATTAAAATGACTTCATCATCAAAATACTATAGGCATGATAGTTCCTTGACTAAGTCAGGACTATTGGATTGAAGGCTTCGGTTCTCACAAGCTGGATATCTTATGTCTACTTTTCTCAGATTCTTATTAAGCTCCTGGCATCTTTGTACTGACCTTCGTTTGATCAAGTTTGGAGTCGGTATTATCAATTCTCAGATGACAACCAAGTTCACAATTGGTATCTTTAAGATCTTTATTTATTGACCTTTGTTCGATCAAGTTCAAATTCAATTCTATCATTCTTAGTTCAATCAAGTGTGAGACTGATCTCATCAGACATTTTGTTCGATCAAGTGTGAAATTCTCAAACTTTCTGAAGTCAACATCAAAAATTTATTTGAATCAATGCACTTCTCGCACATCTATTCAAAGAGGGGAAAATGTAACCACCCTAATTTGGTTTTCTCTGACCATAGACCCTATTTTCCCTAATTGTGATCATACCCCTAATTATGTCAAGACAATTCTTCAATTTATTGGCATAATTCATTTAAATCAAATTTAATCTCCTAAGTGATTTAATCACTAAATTAAATTAATTTCCTTAGCCAATTAAATAAATTCAATTCAATTCAATCAAAACAAATCAAAAACATGGCTAAAGTAATTAATTAAAAAGAATTAAATAAATCCTAATTACATTTCCATTTGCAAAGAGGGAAAGTCAAATCCCTAACCAATGGGAGTTAAATCACTTGGATCACCTCACATGGATCACCAAAGATTCAATATCCACCTCTCTTCCACTTTCAATCCTAACCTCTCATTCACCAAATTCTTCCATAAATGGAATGAATTTTAAGCTCAATTGCCCCCTAATCTTAGAAGCAAACTTATGCTGCAAATATTGTTAGAAATCTTCATGCATTTTAGCTCATTCTTTCATTACATTGTTATAATCTTTCACTTTAAAGATTAAAATGAAAATTTTCTTGAGCATTTAGAGTAAATTCATTTGAATCTTCCATTCTAAGTTCTATATGTCACTGATAAATGCATGATCTGAGGGCAATTATAGCATTATTCTCACTCCTCTTAGATAGGAAGCAATAGGTCAATTTTAGTGATTGATTTTCTTGCTAACTTCTTCTTTTCACTAATATAATGACTTATTGAAGTGTTGTGTTGCAAACAATAGGTACACAAAATAACACACATTTTTGGTGCCCACCATGGGGCTGAATCTCAAATTTTACCTCACATTTCTATTCATGTTTTACTAATTTGCCTTCTCTATTTTTAGCTACAGAGTCACCTTTATTCACCAAGGCTAGCATCCAAGAAATTGGATCACATCAAGGAAATTGGATCACACCCTGGATATCAAAGATCACATCTAGGGAATCCCAAGTTGATTTCAGCAAAGGATCAAATCTGGTATATCTTCTGTCACATTTAATGCAAAGAATCACATCTGGGAAATTGGGTCGCATCCATGGTTTCTAGTATCATTTTTGGGAAAGGAAATCACATCTTGTTATTTGACTTGAATATTAAATTCTCTAACCACTAATCTTTTGATCTAGTTTTCTTCTGTTTGTTGAGCAGCCTAATTTTTTATTGCAGATTGTTGTCAAGACCCTTTTTCTCAAAAAGGTGGAAAGGAAATCGCTAACTTGTGGTTTTCAGGTGTTTGGATAGTCTAACTTGATTTACTTGTTCAAAGTTTTGACACTTAATAACATTTTCCTATCATTTTCTAAATTAATCAGAGGACTATGCTCTTTTCCTTCAAGGAAAACCAGAAACTCAAAAGTTGATTTAGGACTTGAGAAGAATTTGGGGTAAATGAACAAGGCAAACCTCATTGTATAATTCTTTTTGAAAAGTAATTGAACAAACACAAATCATTTAATCTTGTGATTAATTGAACAAACTTCATTGTATAATTCCTTTTGGAGAGAAATTGAACAACGCAAATCATCTAAAATTGTGGGAAAAAGAACATTCATTGTCTAATTTTGGAGATAGTAATTGAACAAGAAAAGCATTTAATCTTGGGGAAATTGAACAATCAAACTTTTATTTTCAAGTACTTTGTGTTTTCATAAGCTAGGAGTTTTTAAATAAAACTTAAGCTTATTTCTTGATCTCACTAGAGGATTTGCTCTTCCTTCCAAGTGGAGGAATCAAAAACTCGTCATGGGAGATTGAGTTTTGAGTGAATTTGTTTGATGGAAAGAACTTGATTGAAGTGTTTTTGGGATAAAATGGCATGGAATAGGAGATTATTCTCTTCTTATTTTGAAGAATTAGAAATCTTGAACTCCTAAGCTCGCCAATCCTTTGTATGCTTTCAAAAACATTAGAGGGCCTACAGGTTGAGGAAAAAATCTCCTAGGACAACCCAAGTGAGGATAGGTTTACGCCAACCCTTCCAACTCACTATAAATAATTTCTTCCTTGTAGGCTAAAGCCTCGGAAGACGTAATCATTTTTTTCTTGGAATTTTAACATCATTCCTTGAACATGCTTGGGTGTGTGTAGAGTGGAGCCACTTGATCTTGCTTGCGAGACTACACACATTTGAGTACTCATAGGGCTATACGCCTCAATTTTTCCTTGTGAAATTATATGGGAGACGGTTGCAAATGGATTTCCCCATCATAATAAACAATTATAGTCAAAACTGTTTGATTCACCTTCGAAAGGATGATAATTTTTGTGTAAGAAAAATGGTAATTGCCCCAAGATACTCGTCATTTTGTGCCCTCACTTGCATTTGGAGTTAGCTAATATGGCATCATAATGAGAGCCATTTCATGCTTGTTGATGGCCATATTCCAATTAGCATTTGAGTGTGTACCTGAGTCTATGAGCAAAGATTTTCATCTTTACTTGGAAACTAGGGATTAAGGATGTGTTTGTTCACCCCTAACAATGCAACATTGCTTGATGTGCTTAAAAATATCATTAAAAAGATAAATCCTTTAAAAAAGCAAAAAATTTCAATCTTTAGACTACATGTTGTATTTTTCACTCACTAGAAAGTCTCATAAAATAATATGCAATTAGACAAATTTCACGCATTATGAGATAAATTTGAAAAACTTGACAAACATTGACAAAACATCAAAGGCTCACATCTAGTTGTATTAGGTCGCATTTAGGATCATGGCTCACTTTTGGTCATTTCTTCATCGCATCTAGGGAGAAATATCTCATTTTGTATATCAAAGCTCACATCCTGCATATCAAAGCTCGCATCTGGTTAAGCAGAACCTCACATTCAATGTGTCACATTTAGGACAGTCGGCACTTGCATACTTGTTTCTCAGAAGAATTCAGTACTTTTGGATACCCTTTTGGATCTTCAGTCTGGTCCTATTTCTTTTACTGGTCCATCTATCATTGTTTCACAGCTTTCTTATAAGTCTACCTTCCATGTCCTTTTGGATCTTCACAATTGGTCCCAAACCGTGTGGTCTTTACACTCAACTAAACATCTTGATTCCCAACTCACTATCAAGGAATTCTAACCCTCTGACACTGGAGTCACTTAATTCAAATAATTGATTCTCATTTGTTCCTAGCTCACTATTAGGGCATTCCAACCCTTTGACACTAGAATCAGTCACTTTGAAACATCAAACTCAAACTCACACATTTGGGGACAATTCATAAATCCTTTTGGCACCATTCTGAGACTTTGATCGAGACAATTTTATGATGGCTGGAAACAAATAGGATAAACCCTATGGTCTTAACACCAAGGAAGAAGAAATTCTCATTAAAGCCCTTTCTAAAAAAAATGCAAGCTTTGAAATCTGAAATTCAAGACTTAAAAGAAGAGAAAGATACCTCATCAAATGGGTCTCCACTAAGATCAATCTTTCCTCTTCTCTATGATCATGATGCATGCATGTCTTCACATTCTTCAACTAAGGAGAGACCTACTCATGGTAAACCTATCTTTGATCAAGAGATTATTTCACAAGATCATGTCAATCCTATCTTTGATCAACGCCCTTATAATCTTGAATCCAACATCTCTTTGGACAGTTCAAGTGAATCTACATTTCCAAGGGATGGAGCATAAAATTATCTTATGAAATAATGCTGGTAGAGCTTCTTGAAAAAAATATCCTCACATTGCCTCAAACCACCTCATGTGGGATGTCATTTGTGAGTACCTATTGTGCCTATTATCAAAATAATGAGCATAAAACTTCAAATTTCATGGAGTTCAAACATAAATCCAAGATCTAATTGATGATTCCATAATCAAAATTGAAAATCCTAATGAAAATACCAATCCCAAGTATGATCAAAACCATAAACCTATGTCTAGAAATGAGCTACATAACACCTCTAGTTCTTCCACTATTCCTCCATCTTACAAAGCTTCAAAGATATCCAAATTTCCTCCATCACACAAAGATCCTAATGCTTTTCATGCTAACTATGTCTACCCTCAAGGGCTACCTTTAAAAGAAATCCAAGCTAATCTAAATCTTGCTGCGAGTATATTCCATGCTCCTAATATCAAAGACCCTAAGCTTCCATGTGCTTCAATGACTATTCTGAATGATTCCCTAGCAATCCTTCAAGAACCCCTTATAAATATTGAAACTCCTACCTTTTCCTTTGGAGTGGATCCATGTCAAGAGGATAAAACAAAATACGAAGAAACTAGTCTTACTAATGATCAAGATCAAGACAGTATCCCATCCCCTCCAACATTTGATGAATATCCCATATCCCTACAATCTGAAGATGATCCCCTCATATATTTTCATTTATTTCAAGAATATATCCCTCCATATCAAGATCTACATAGTCCTCCATCTCCTAAGCAAGATTTGAATATTCCCTATACTCGTGAAAATCCTATTGAAAAATAAGAGCAAAGTACTCTTCTTACACTATACAAAGATCCTTTTCAAGATCAGCATATCCCATCATATCCTTCACATACTCTTCCATATCCATCTCAAGAAACCATTATTCCTCCAAATCCCTTACATGACAATGAGTTACCTCAAGCATCAATGGTTCTTGTCAAAGTTGCTCATATCAAAGTTACTCATGAGCCTGTGAGTATGAAGATGAATCATAAACAAAAGATACTTGGTCAAAAATCTCACTCTAAATATGTTGATACTCATTTCACACCTTATATTCTTCCATTTGCATGTAAGAATCAGCCTTCTCCATACTCCAAATCTGTCCTTGGTCCCTATGTCCAAAATTTGAAATCTTCAAACTTTCCATCTATATTGGGTCCATATATCCTTCCATCCACTTACCCTATCTCCTGTCAAGATCGAAAAATACATGCATCTTCAAAACCTCCATATCAATCCTTCCATATGAACCATCCATTTCGGCCTTAGTCATCCAAAAATCCCAAGTCTTTTGGAATAAATTTGGATGTCAAACAAATAAATCTGAAATTGAAGAATCCGCTTACATATAAGGATAACTATGTCCAATCTAATCGAAAAGTGAATACAAAGAAAAAAGCAACATTATAGTGACCACAAAGGTCCACTAAGAAAAGAAGAACACCAAAGAAAATGTGGATTCCAAAATCCCTCATTAAAGAAGTAAATGTTAAAACACCCAAAAGAAAAGTAAAATCTATGTGGATTCCCAAGTCTATTCTAAAGGACTTGGGCACAAAAATAAAATCACAAGCTGCGTGGATTCCCAAGTCACTCTTAAAAGACTTCAACACAAAAGAAAAATCAGAATTGACATCAAAGCTTCCAAAGGCTTCCACTCCGTCTTCTTTCAAACATTTTCATCTTCTAAACCTATTTCGGGTCTTCATGTCCCAAAATCCATTATTTTGAATACATCTTCATCCATCTTGGGTCCTTGTATGCCAAGATCCATATCAAAACCTAAATCCATTTCACACACTTTTCCTCTATCATTCCACTGTCCTTCAAGATGTGTGTCGATGTTGATCTTGCCTACACAAAACTCTCACTACCTCACCCAATATCTTACCCCTACCTACTATCCTTCCATATTGGGTCCTTACATTCCTTCCATTCCTCTAGTCCAATCCAGCGCATAAAATCTTGGCTTCCATCTCCCTTATCCTCCATTTCATACCCTTTTCATCACCCTATCAACATATTTAAACATACTTTCAGTGTTCTTGGCCTATCATAGCATATCCTTCAAAAGAGCACTATCCAAAGAGAAAAATGCATAAGTTCCTCCTTAAAATTAGAAAAAAAGGAAAAAACAAGGAGATTGAATAAGAGAAAAAGTGCCTCGGTGAAAACCTGGTAAAATAGGCACCTTGGTAGCAAAAGTAAATAGAAATAAATTCATCCTATGGTGAAAACAACTTCTTGTGGTGCCTTGGATAAGTACCATGATGAAAACCTAGCAAACATGCGTCATACATAATTCCTCCTACTTGCACTCTTCATTTTGGGGTAAGTTCCTCCCATGTCATCTTATCTATCATACCTTTCATCCAACTAGCCCTTGCGTATCCATGTTCCATCTGGTGATCTTGACAAGGTTGACCCTATTCATGAATGCTTTGCATATTGAAATCCATTATCCTATCCATTGTATTACTTACTTGCTCTTATCCATGGCACACTATTATGATATTGCTTGTCTAAATCCAAATACTCACTATTCTGGCACTAATCCTATCAATTGACCCCTTGGTCTTGATCAAAAGGAAGAACAAAATAAAATGGAAAACAAGTTCAAGGAACTCTCTTGACATGTCCACTCTGTTGGACTGCATGTTATCCTACATACTTTTCATGACATCGGGTCATTATCCTATCTGATATTTAGCGCTACTTTGTGAGCCTACATTGCTATATTCTTTTTACCTAGCTTGGGTAATCTTGAGGAGACTGTCCTTGAGGGTTGCATTCACCTGCTTCATCCACCTTTGCCAATCCACTTCTAAGCTATCAATCCATTTGTAATGCCCTACACATTTCTACACATCGGGGACATACAAATATGATCGTGCTTGAGAATTGGTAATCTTTTAAAAATCTTTTAATCTTTAAACAAGCGTCACAGGAGATATGTGCTCTATCTATCAATGCATTGATGATACTAATCCTTCATAATTGCACCTGTGCTATTTGGTGACTCTAATTCCTTACAAATGTCCTATCCTTGATTGGAATTTGTCTGCATTTGCATCTTAGGAATAGTCATTCTGCACTGGGGGCATCTTTGCTAGCATGGTCAGTTTGCGTCTGCTGGGTTGTACTAGGTTCCTGTCTAGGATGGCTCGCCTCTCAAAATAGTATTTCTCAATACTTGCACCAAAATTTCACTATCACAAACAAAGGTGTTTCTTCAACACCACCTACCTATAACAGACATCATACTAGTGTTTCTCAACACTTTAATCAAGAGCTTTAAATGACTTAGTGTTTCTCAACACTTTAATAAAAAATGAACTAGTGTTTCTCAACACTTTAATGAACCGGTGTTCCCAAACACTACATTGGATTGCAATTACTGACAAATTTAATCTCATATATACTTAGACATGAAAACATATTGCTTAATTCCAAATCCTGATTGATGAATCTCTATTGTGCTTGAAAAATGAATCTACAATATTTCTCAATACTACTTAAACACATAGTCTGATCTTGGTTTGATTATGACTCTTTTATGTTCCCATGATGTTTCATACTAGGGGCACCTAAGTGGTTATAAATTTTATTTGATTGATTCTCAATTGATGATTGTTATGTCATCTAAGTTACTTTATGACATCTATTCAAAGACAAAGAGTTGCAAGGACATGGGGCATAACATTTTCTTGGTTTTCTACATATGGTGATTGTTCCAAATGATCCTATAAAATTCACCTAACTTGGATGTTTATGGTAAGGGCTACCAACATGAGTGGATAGCCGCATATATCTCGATCATGGTTATGTATAAACTACGGTGAGGTTGAAACAATCTCCTTGTCTATTTTCTAAATCATATTCTAACTAAGGTGTATGCTACATGATGTACCCAAGGATATGAATTTTCAAGGTCATTGCGGGTCACATATCTTACATTACACTTGAACAGAACCTGATTCTTAATAGTAAAAGGAGATAACTAACTTGTCATCCTGGCTTCTATGCCTTGATGCTTAAGTTTATTTCTGACATTGCATCCAATACACATAGTATTCATGCATTCATGATACCAGTGGGTATTAGTGATAGTTGTACTATCAGGTGATGTTTGTTACAAAATTCCCAATAATGATAAAATGCTACAATGTTTACAAATCAGTGACAGTCCTAAGAGTCTACATGTAGATGCATTTAGAGATTGCATGATTAATTTAAAACAAAAGCATAAGGACTTGAGCTTAAAATAATTTCTTGATTCATCCAAAATCCAAGTTAATTACATAATCTATATTACTAATATCAATGATTCCTGAACTATCAAAATTCAATTTTGTTCTTCTCTGATCTATCATGAATAAAATCAAACTCACATTTTAACTTGGTAAAATTGTGTTTTCTCTTAACACACCTTCATTTCTCTACTTCTTCTAATTGATTCTTTCTTGATTCAATCGATCAATTCAAGTGAAATATCATTCTAAAGAGGGATTTATTCTTTTTCCTTCGATTCCGTTCCTGAGGGGGCATAATCACACTTAAATCAACCAAATTCTTGCTCAAAACAGCATTAAAATGACTTCGTCGTCAAAAGACTAAAGGCATGATAGTTCCTTGACTAATTCAGGACTGTTGGATTAAAGGCTTTGGTTCTCACAAGCTGGATATCTTATGTCTACTTTTCTCAAATTCTTATTAAACTCCTGGAAACTTTGTACTAACCTTCGTTCGATCAAGCTCAGAGTCGGTATTATCAATTCTCGGATGACAACCAAGATCAAAATTGGTATCTTTAAGATCTTTGTTTATTTACCTTTTTTTGATCAAGTTCAAAGAAAATTATATCAGTCTTAGTTCAATCAAGTGCGAGACTGATCTCATCAGACATTTCGTTGGATCAAGTGTGAAATTCTCAAACTTTCTGAAGTCAACATCAAAACTTTCTTTGAATCAATGCGTTGCTCGCACATCTATTCAAAGAGGGTAAAATGTAACCACCCTAATTTGGTATGCTCTGACCATAGTCCCTATTTTCCCTAAGTGTGATCATACCCCTAATTATGTCAAGACAATTCTTCAATTTAGTGGCGTAATTCATTTAAATCAAATTTAATCTCCTAAGTGATTTAATCATGAAATTAAATTAATTGCCTTATCCAATTAAACAAAATCAATTTAATTCAATCAAAACATGGATAAAGTAATTAATTAAAAGGAATTAAATAAATCCTAATTACATTTCCATTTGCAAAAAGGGAAAGTCAAATCCCTAACCAATGGGAGTTAAATCACTTGGATCGCCAAAGATTCAATCTCCACCTCTCTTCCACTTTCAGTCCTAACCTCTCATTCACCAAATTCTTCTATAAATAGAATGAATTTTAAGCTCAATTGGCCCCTAATCTTAGAAGCAAACTTATTCTACAAATATTGTTAGGAATCTTCATGCATTTTAGCTCATTATTTCATTGCATTGTTATAATCTTTCATTTTAGAGCTTAAAATGAACATTTCTTGAGCATTTAGAGTAAATTCATTTAAATCTTCCATTCTAAGTTGTATATGTCACTGATAAATGCATAATCTGAGGGAAATTATAGCATTCTTCACACTCCTCTTAGATAGGAAGCAATAGGTCAATTTTAGTGATTGATTTGCTTGCTAACTTCTTCTTTTCACTAATATAATGACTTATTAAAGTGTTGTGTTGCAAACAACAGGTACACAAAATAAAACAAAAAATAGGTACCATGTGTATCTTAGAAAGGGGTTAAATATTTGTTTGTATATTAGGAAAGCTTAATTGGCTGACCTAATCAATTATTGTAATAGGGTATATATAAGAGATAGTTTCTTTTGAAAAGATGTATGATTGTGTATGGAGAGAAGGTGATTGACAGAGAATTGAGGAAGTTGAAACCTTGATTGAATGTTGGATGTAGAGCAGAGGATATGTTCATTGTAATTCATTGGAATTGACCAAGCAAAGAGTTTCTATCAGTCAGTTCAATGGATTGTATATTTTCTATATACACTTGTTCAGATTGTAAATCCTTGAGGGTGGCTTTAACCTTCTTTAGGCAGTGTGCCTGGGTAGTGAGCCCATTGTTACTCTTTACTTCTAATAGGGTATGTCTTTTAACAGGGATTGTGTAGTGTAATATTGTAATAAGCTCCTAACAAGGCTAAATATTTTAACATGGATAATATACTCGTAGTACATCATTTTTGGGTGCTAATTCCCACCGAGGTTTTACCTTTAACAGGGTTTCCTTGACAACAAAGGATTGTGTTTTTGTGTTGGCATTTACTGTGTTACCATTTGATGGGAAGTTTTGGTTTATAAAGTTTAATATTTAATAATTTGTCTCACAACTGATTCACCCCCCCCACCCCTCAGTTGTGTTGGTGGACTGTTATTCCTAACACCGTTGAACAAATTCACTAAAAACTACATGTAGGTGTATAAATCTTTGAGAAGTCGTTGATTCATAAAATATTAAAAAAATGCAAAATCAATTCAAAAAAATTAAAATCATAGACAACACTAGAGAAGAGAGTCATCTTCAATAATATGTAATTTATTTGTTTTTGGTATAGTTTTGATAGGGGAAAGTGGCGGGAGACAAAAACTGTTAATTTCAAGTAAGTTCAACTTTGAATACTTATAACGGGAAAACTATAGATCAAAAACACTTCTTTCTTTTTTTCTACACTAGCTATACATGTCATCTAAAACATATTCTAAAATTGGAGGAAAAAAAATATTTTACTTATAATGATTTGGCGGGAAGTAAACTCCCTGATTTGCAGTATTTTTCAGGAAATGAAAAATAGACCTAAAATTTTCAAAAAACACATTAATTTTTGTTAAAAAAAATTTAAAAAAAATTATAGGCATAAAATAAATCCTATTTCACACATTTCATCAGTTTACATCATCTTCAAATTCTCAACAGAAATGTGACTTTTATTCCCTTGAAGTTTTACAGTTTTGGTGTTGTTACCTTATCCTTTGTAAAAGGGTGACAGTTTATTGTTCTTTTACCTCTATCCAATTATCTCTTCAATATATTTAGTCTTCTAATCAACCAGTTTAATCATCTGTCAATCTAATTTGTTAACTCAATCAATCCTATCACGCAACAAATCAACTACC
Source organism: Thuja plicata (assembly GCA_018584345.1). Lineage (NCBI taxonomy): Eukaryota > Viridiplantae > Streptophyta > Pinopsida > Cupressales > Cupressaceae > Thuja > Thuja plicata. The sequence goes on from MU223425.1 coordinate 1,642,021, forward strand.
AATCATTTCAGTCACAATCAATCTATGTCATTCATTATCAGTTCGTGCCTCTTAATCTGAACAGTCCATTAGAATCTTGAATTCTATAAAATGAAGGTGATTCTTCATAATTTATTTAACCACAATTCTCAAATTTCCATGTCGTCATATCAAGAGTGAATTTGAGATCCATAATTGCATTGAAAAGGAGAGAAGCAAGGGATAAGTATGGTTAAATTGTGTACATTTAATTTATATTGATCATATTATAGATTGTGCATGACTTATGTGTCTAATATCTCTCTTCTTAGGAGTAGTATTTTGTGCATTGATATTGGATCTTTTTGCGGTTAGGCACTCTAATCTTCTGGCAGGTTTATTGACTCCATGATTTTACACTTGCTACATTGTCCACATTTAATTCCCAAAATACAAATATTTTTTAGCTAGTGGGCATGCATTTTCAGATGCACCATCTACTTCATGAATTTGGAAATTACGAGTTCATAGCCTTTCACTCTATTTTTTATTTTCTATTTTCTATTCTTGATGAATATCCCAATCTTTTTTGCATACCCACACAACCTAATACATGCAACCTTCATCCTCATAAAGTTGTGTATCTTCTTATACTCAAAAGAAGTCCTCAAACTCTACTGCCCATACCATTATAGACAAAATTAACACTTAATAAATAAATTCATGTAGCCATAATTCACATTCAATAGATAGTAGTAGCATTAAATCTCAACCTCTAGCTCAAGGACTACATCAAAATAAATTATTTCTAATAAAGATTATACCTCTTTATTCACATTTTGTTTAGCAAGCATAAGGAAAAATAACTAGTATTATTTTCCAATTTACATAACATGACATTATAAATCTATTATCGTAAGATGAACAATGTCAATTTTCATGAATCTAATGTTAGAAATCACATGCCAAATTTCATAATTAACAAGTTTATTAATTGTATAGTAGTATGACTAGAATCACAAAATGTTTGGCCTTGTAGACATAAAATAGAAAGGTATAACCTATATTCTTCATTTTTATCATTTTATCAATATCATATGCTTCTTATGTTGCTTACATACTATATTTTTATGAACATTTCCATGCAATCTAATTGTTACCATGCTTATACTTTATGATATCTAGATCTCAATTATGCTTACAAGATTCTTATCAAGAATGTATGGCTATGATTGTCTTAATATTTGCCTTCATTAAGGCAACACCACATGTGTGCCTTGATATCTCTTATTACGTAAATTTTCATGATCGCATATTATTTATTTTTTTACATGTTTATCATATGATGATACCTTTTTATTATTATCAAATATTTTATTGTGATCTTTTTTTCCCTCCTTACCTCTAATTCATTGCATCATGTGTGTGAATTTATTACACCTTCATGAGATTGATTTATTTAACTACAATTCTATGGAAAAACATAAACAATTTAAACTAAAGAATTTCATTTAAATCACTAAACATTGCATGGTTCTCTAACTAGTATGCTAGTAAAGCTCTCAGCCTTAATCTCTACTAGTGACAATCCTAGAATGAGAAATTGATACAAATATATGCCTAATCTATCTCAATTCTCTCTCAAAATGATGATTTAAAATTCAAATGCTCATGAAATGTTTGTTAGAGTAATTTAGCAATTACTCTTTAGTGCTTAAGTTTCACTTAGGCAGTTTCAGTTAGTTTTAGGAAAGTTTCTATTTCCTAGCAGCTGCCCGTTTAGGGTTTCGACATCCTTTATAAGGATTGTCTTCTTTGTATTTCATAAGGAGTTTGTAAAACA
>MU223425.1:1643921-1665333 GCA_018584345.1 Thuja plicata
ATAAATTAATATAATTAGGGTCAGGGTTAGCATTTATATCATGGTTAGGTATAGCATCAGGTTTATGGATTATCATTTATGATTAACTTTTAGCATTTATGATTAGGGTATACCATTTAATTAGTATAATTATGGTTAGGGTTATAGTTTGGGCTTATGGTTAGGGTTATAGTTACAATTAGGATTCAATGTTAAGGTATAATATTAGGGTTAGAATTTTATGTTATGGTTATGGTTATGGTTATGTTTAGCTTTTAGACTGAAGTTAGGGTTATGGTAGGGATTAATGTTAAAATTATGATTAGGGTGACGATATGGTTAGGACTGGGATTATTATTATGATTATATGATAGAATAATAGTTATGGCAGGTTTAAATTCAAGATTAGGATTAGTGTTAATGTGTCATGGTTATGGTTTGATATACATCATTTAGCGTTAGAATTTATATCATGGTTAGGGTTAGCATTATGGTTAGAGTTCAGTTTAGATTTATAATAATAATTAGGTTAGGATTTAGTGTTAAGGTTGGGTTTATGGTCATGGTTGTGAGTAGAATAAGGTTAGTATTAGGGTTAGGTTAAGTGTATTTGAAGAAATTTATACAATTAGGGTTAGGGTTAGAATTTATATCATGATTAGATATAGTATCAGGTTTGTGGTTTACCATTTATGCTTAGGTTTTATCATTTATGATTAGGGTCTAACATTGAATGAGTATGATTATGGTTAGGGTTAGGGTTAGGGTTAGGGTTAGGGTCAAGTTTAGAATTAAGGTTAAGATTAGCATTACAGTTAGTATTTGGTTTAGGTTTATGATTATGGTTAGGGTTAGGGTTAAGGCTTATGAGTAGGGTTATAGTTACAATTAAGATTCAATGTTAACGTTTAATGTTAGGGTTAGATTTATGATTAGGGTTATAATTTTTTGTTATGGTTAGGATTATATCAGGGTTTACAATATAAGTTAAAGAAAAATGGCAAAGCTTTCTATAATATTTTTACGAGACATAAAATCCACATATATAAAAAATAAATGTTGTTGTTCGTTAAACTTAAATAAATCAAAGAGAAAATATATGTTTCACTTCAACCTTTTTGAATAAATAAGAAGTATGAAATGTCAAATAAGAACTAACTATATGTAAAATAGTTCACCATAATGATGTAAGTACATGACATATTCATCAATGATAAGATTAGAATTGTGACCTTTATTTGCATAATGATCGTGATATACTTCTTTCATCATAGATGGAAATGCATCTACTTTTAGAGATGTCTCGCGAACTACTTTTGCAACATCTTCTATTTTCAATATTTCTAGTTCTTCAACATTGTCAATTTAGGTCATATGTTCAACAGCTTTAACAATCCCTCTACATGCCTCTAAAATTAATCTTGCACATTTGTCCACATCAGTTTCAAAAACATCATTTGAGTTCACAGAGGCATTTGGGCTTGCAATAACGATTTCTAATTCGTTCTCTGAAACATCCATAGTTTAAATTATTTTATGCAAATTTAAAATTAAAAAAGATTAGTATTTCAAAATTATGAGAATAAAACTATAAACTGGGATAAAATAAAGATTGAAATGAATAATGTTTAGTAATACATGCTATGAAACAAATAATGAAAACACTTAGAATAAGATATTAGTAAACTTACTATGGTGACATATCACCAAAATCATTTTAAATACCCCCCCCCCCCACCCCACCAACCTCAAAAATAATATATATATATATATATAAGGAAATGATGTTACATAGATAAATTTCAACTTTATATTTTATTAGACTAGAATAGTCATTCATGAATCAATCAATTTTATTTTTTAATAAAAATATATACATACAATATCATATTAAAATTATAATTTTTTTTATAGCTAATAAACATATTATCAAATGAAATATATCTTAGCCTAAATAAACCTGAAATATATGAACAAACAAAAACATGAATATAGATTTTTTCCCTTCAAATAACTAACTTGCATCAAACAATGTGTTTGAATTACCAAACTCATTAAATATAAATAAATGAACATGTATATTTTTACTGCTAAGCATTCAGATCAAAGAAAGAAATTATCATTATATTGTTAATTATTGAGAGAAGTACAAACAACAAAAGTGTGTTGACAATATTTATTACATCAAAAAAATTCTAAGGATTTCAATCTCCTCTCTTCCTCTTTTCTTCTAGCAACTTTTTTTCTTATCTTCATTTTTTCATATCTATCATATGTGAAGGGTGGCATAATTCTTAGTCCTTGCAAAGATTTGATGCGTGATATTTCCATAAATGTGAGACCACTTCTTTCCGTGGGTTATATATCAATAGTATCTTTCTGTAGTGTCAACCCTTGTGATTGTGTATGGTTAAAGCCCAAGCCAATCTCAATGGAGTTTGTTTGGTGCTACCCCTATCAATTGCATGAATTGGAACTCTCTGGGGATGACGATCATCGAAAGGAATTCCAGAGTAACTATCAAAATCTACAAGTACATATGATGGTGGTAGATGTGGTGCACTTCCAGGTCTATATACAATACTTCAAACATATCCTAGTGCTCCATTGACAAGATCTGCTTCAATCCATAAGTTTGAAGTTAGCATTACCCTTGCATCTTTTCTAAGTAATAGTTCCATGTCGATCTCATCACTTCCATCTCCATCCATAGAGCCACATGTTGTTGTTTTAACAGCAATGCTTCACGCAATAGGGTTTGATAATGATAGTATTTTTTCTTATTATGATTGTGGATATTATCATTTGTTGAAAATAAATGAACTCTATTTTCAAACTCACCATTTTTTGTACTACTCATGTTTGCATTGCATCTTGACATAAGTAACATCCAATCATCTAGTGTTGTGTTCGCATCCCTTATGTTTGATAGAAGAAAATGAAATCTTTCTTGCTCATTGCTTTGTCCATCTTGTCTGAATATGTGACTTAAAGTAACTATAGTTTGGAATTCTTGTCATAGTAATTTTTCATGCCTTCTACTTTCATATGATGGTCTATCACTGACAGGAGGCAATTGTGCCAAATCTCCAACCAATATCATAGATATCCTAATAAAAATATTATAAAATGTATATTAAATATATCCTTAACTTTGGAATTAGTATTCTAATAGTAAGGAACAAAGAATATTACAATTTAGATCTCTTATTCTAAGAAATTTAAATACTAAACATACCTCCAAAACTTTTATGGCTATTTTCTGGAAATGCTTGTTAAAGAAGAGAGTCTATGTTTTGGAGTAACTTCTCTCCAAGGAAGCTCATTTCATCTATCAATATATATTTTATGTTTGAAATTTCCTCTTGGAAACTTGAAAGTCTTGTGCCTTGTATCTCATTGAATTCTTTTATCGGTATTCTCAACTTAGAATGAATCGTTGATGCTCCAATATTGAATGTTGCAACTCTCGTCAGTGTAAGTAGAAGGAGAGGAGAGTGTTGTGGATAGGATGCATTTTGTAATGCTTGATTGATTGCATCAATTAAATATGATTTGTCTATTCCTGATGTGCCTTGGATTATCATATGTAAGGGTGATGCATCTTGGCATGTATGATAGTGGGATATTATAATGTTAATTTCTTTATTTGTTTATCACTAGGGTTTCCATAGTCCAAATATTGTGGTATATCATCATAGATAAGACAACATGTATTTCTCATCAACTTAATGAAATTCACAGCTTCATTTGTGTATTATTCGCTTTGAAATTCTTGAGACCAATTTGTTTATCAATCTATATCTCTTCTCCCCAACATATCAATCTTTGAAACTTGCATAATCTGTCCATGATGAAGTCTAGATAAAATCTCCCATTAATTCTATGTAGTAGTACCTTGCGCATTATGATTATCTTCAGATTTTGAATAAGACTCATTTTCTGTATTGTCAGAATCTCCTCTTCTTTCTAGGTGCCATGGATTATATCTAAAATTATCCCATGTTGCAACTGTAGATTCATCATTGTTACCAATATATGTGGAAATGTCATGAAAAGGTTTATAGAACAATAATTGTGAAGAGCAAAAATCAATCCATTTTTCTGAGTGACGTGCAAGAATTGAGTAAAATCTCAGAAAAAATCTTACAATAGTAGTTTTTTTTATTGGAATCCATTTATCATCACCTCTCCCTTTTTTTTATATATCCATGATTTGGAAACATGAATAAGGCACAAAGCTTCCATAAATTGTGGTATATTCTTGTAAGCATCCATGAAAGATATGGTATGTTCCTCATTTTCTTCATCATCATTTAAGTCTACTCATTTGAATACTTCCTTTGAATCATTTAAGTTGACAAATACTCTACTAATCTATACTAATGGAAGTTCCAGTAGCATATGACTTGTTTCTTGGGCCCCAATATCCCTTTCTATCAATGCTTAAGTGAGAATTTGTCTATAAGATTTTGATGCTAAATCATCAGGATTTTCTACATTTGCTAGTTGAAATAACATTTGTTGGTATGTCTCTGAATTTATTTTAGCTTTGGTTGCATACTTTGCAATATAATTAATCATGACATGTTTAGACATAATAGGTTGCCAATCAATATTTGCTCTCCAAAGTTGAAGTATGTAACGGTTGTATGAGTTAACTCTATCATCATTTCTAAATGGCTCAAATATTATCTCACCAGTGTCTAAATATTTCTTTATTCTAGATCCTTCTAAATTCAATGGCCATGGTACATTATACATATATTTCATTAACATGTTTTTTAGTAAATATAATGATATATTAAAGGAAAACAATAATAACATTTGAAATGAATAAAACTGGTTAGGAAGTATTTACTTGCAAACTAATTTCCCTCTCTTTTTGCGTAGACATGCACCTTCTTTACACATTGTGTGTCTTTGTGTACAATATTTAGAATCTTTTCATAGTCATTGTTGAAATCAGTTTTGACCAATTGTCTACTATTTTTCAAACATGGGTGTAGACTGAATTTTTGGTATGCCTGAAAAATAGATTTAGATATTTTAATATCATATTTGTTCATATTTTAAAGAGGCTACATTAATGAGAAAGTTTAATTTGTTAAATTTCTATAATCATACCTGTATATTTCAAAGGTGTGTATCTTGTCGAGGGTTGCATGCATGAACCAAATCATGGAGATATGATGCAACATAGTAAAATTGATCTTGATTATTCCAATCAACATTTTCAATTTTTGGTGCTCCTTTTAACCATATAAAATCATGCACATGCATGGATCCCCTATGTTTCCATTCATATCTAAACCAATAGTCTTTAACATTCATTCCATTGTCAAGTATCTCTTTTCTGAAAGTTGTGTTTCATAAATGCATGTATTGTGTAACAATGTATGGGTAGTCAATGATATTTTGTTTCCACCACATTTGCTCTTCTCGTGGATCGCTTGGTGGTTTTCCAGGCATCATTACATGAAAATTTGGCCCATACAAGTCTGCTACACTTAATGTAAAAAATATTGTCGGCGTTCCAATTTGATGAAGCATGTTTGTTAATTGTGCTCGACCCTTTGTCCAATATGATCGTGTTCCCCTTAAACTGGAACCGAATCACATCAATCTATCTTCTAGATGTGAGTGTGGTGTATTGTCCATGTTTTCACGCAACTCTTACATTGTGATTGTCATTTTGTACAGAATTCTTTTCACGCAAACACTTGTGGAGCTATGTGCTCGGTATCTCATAATCATATTCATCATTTAGTAACAAAACCTTAGATGCTTTCCAAATCTATTATCTCTGTATTGTAGAAGGTTCTTGACATATTCATGTAGATGTACTCTTCTTAGAAGTGGTTCCAACCAATCACATTTACCATTAGGAAATAATGAGGGGAATGTATTAGAATTCGTAGAATTCAGCCACCAAGATCCATTGTATGAAAAATAACCTGTTACAAAAGCAAAGCTTGGAGACAAGAATGTTCTGAAAGAAAAAATATTCATTCAAAGAGGGAATGATAAAATAAAAAGAGATCAATCCTTATAAAGGAGATCAAACACCAAGTAGGTGGAGAAACCTAGGTTGCATGAATAATTAATAATTAATTAATTATTGCATGCCTAAAGTTTAGCTTAAGTGAACAAGAGATAAAAAGGTGACATAAATAATTAAATCAATAATGATTTAATTAATAAGTGAACATAGAAATACATTTTTACTCTAACACCCCCCCCCCCCTCTAAGATAAACTTAGGGAGAAGCTAAAACCTAGAAGCAACTACTAAAAACAGTAAATTTGGGTCCCAACAACAAGGCCTGATCAGGTACCCAATCACAACCAAATCTCTATAAAGTGGAGAAATAGAGAAAACCACATGGGAAAAAACTCTACTCCAAAAAGAGATGGAAAAAATCATGCTTAAGAATAATGGCTCAAGAGACTCTCTCAAAACCATAAGTACAAATGACCCCCCCATGAGAGAGGGTCGAGGCTCCAAAGCCCCCATAGAATGATAGAACCCTTGTGTCGATGATAGGACCAATGTGGCTCCATTGTGGAAGAAACAAGGGCACTAGATGAAGAAGAGGAAACCCCTGAATGTGAGGAGAAATTGGAAGGCCTAGTTAATGCTCAAAAGAGAACGCATGAGAATCATGTAATGGAATCTCTAATGAAGGTGGGCCAATAGATGTACTGAATCTATCATCTGAGAGGAGATGAATATCCTCAAGTATGTCCTCAACAACTATAGTAGGTGGATCGATGCATGGAGCAATAATGTCTGGCAAAGTTGAAGAGGAATCCTGATGAACAGATGTAAAATCAACATGAGGTAGAGGTGTTGAAGTCAGAACACTAATCTTAGGAAATATACATAAGTTCAATTGACCCGACTTCACCTCAATAGGTTCTCATGAAAAAGGAGAGCTATTGTCTGACAATGGAGATGGTGGACCAAAATAAGAGGAGTACAAGTGGGAAGAATGATCAATTGTCCCTATAGCAATAATATTTCTTGTCTCACTATCTCTGATGTGTATTGAATTTGGAGTAAACTCAACTGTCCTCCATGGCCCATAGTGATTTATCTGATAGATAAAGAGAAGGTTAGAGGACAAAGATGGAATACATAGTACATCATGGAATGCACCATCATCAATGTCAATAGAACCTTTCCCGCATACAGTCATAATAGTGTTATTCCCCATCAAAATGTGTGTGGTAGGAGAGGCCTCAAGAGAAGATAATAAACCTTGAGAAGATTCCATATGGTGTGAAGCGCCTGAATTTAGTAGCCATCTAGAAGAGGGAGGTATAGCGGTTGCACATAATGCATGACCCTTTCCTATGTCCTTTCTATTTGTCTGAAGTGATGATGAAGAAGAAGACCTATGAGAAGTAGAAGAAGAAGGAATATCAATGTGACTCTTCTGAAGAATAGCTTGCAAATTATAAATTTTCTTTTCATATCCATTTATCTTCTTCTCATAATAACGAGACTCGTCATGAGTTCCCTATTTAAAATAAGCACACTTAGGTCTTTCTGTATTCAATTTTTCCCCCTTAGAAGAAGGTGAGACAAACGAGTACTAAGAACTATAAGACTTCTTAGACTCTGTGGTTGATGACTTGTATTTCTGCTCCTGCTTCCCAGAAGATGGGTGAGCTACCAATGCACGGTTCTATGATCTAGTGAGAGAATCAAGCTGAAATAGCTTTGCCTGCTCACGAGTCAAAGGATCACAACACACATCAAAAGTAGGCATGGTAAATCTTGGACCCAAATCATCCATGGTAGAATGGAATGAAGAAGAGAATATCTGAAAAGAACCACGAAGCTTGGAAAGTATCAGATAAATACACTCGGTATCTATCTTATTATTTCCACAACTATGTAAGAGGGACCTCGTAGATTTGAATTTTTTTAAGAGATATTGAATAGAGGAAAATGTCTCAAGAGCCATGGATGTCAATTCTACTTTGATCTGAAGTACCCAAAACTCATTTACTGTGCCAATGAGAGTCTGAAACTTCTCCCACATCTCAATAGGAGTATCACAACTATCAAGGTGAAAAAGAAAACTATATGAAACATGCAAAGAAAGAACACCCATGGACTCATCCATATTGTTTTTGTGCTACATGACCTCATAAGGACGATTCAAAATGGGCTGAATATTATCCAAACAAGACCATAGCCCGCGTGACCGGAGAAGCCTAATCATATAGGATTTCCACAAATGATAATTATGTGGTGTGAGAAGCTCAACTGATGTTGAATCTTCCATGTCATACCTTAATCATACTTTGTTTTATGTTTTCTTTCAGAAATAGATAGAAGATGCATAAGGGTTTGTGTTTTATGTGTTGGAGAATTTTGGTTTTGTTGAGATAAATGATAGAAAAACTAGAAAGAAACACCTCCCCACAGAGAGAGAAACCAAACCTAGTACAACTGAGAAGCTAGAAGAAGAAACAGTAAAATAAGGCTACAGAATAAATGGGTAAAATACCTGTAAAATTCCCCCCCCCCCAAAAGGATCTCAGATCTAAATCGGGCTCATCAAGAGCTTTCCGACACCTATTCATGAGCAAAAAATGGAGTCTGTATGCTCAATCTAGAGGCTTGGAAGCACTGAAAAGAAGGGCTCTCTTTGAATGGAAAAAAAATCTAGTAAAATAGAAAAATATCATAATTAAACCCCTTCCAAAATCTCAATCTTGGAAATAGCTTTCCGACACTATCTCCTTTGAAAAAAATGGCCTCTGTTTGCTCAAGTTATGAGCAAAACACTGAAGACTACTCCAAAACAAGAAAAGAACCAAGAAACCCAAATTGCCATGCAAAAAATAATAATTTAAAAAATGGCATGAATATCAAGGCAGCACAAAAATCAAGGCGGCATGAAAACCAAGGTATTTTTGCCTTGAAAAACATGCCAAGGTCGTGCATGCAAAAAAGAGGGCCCAGATTTCAACTGTGTCTAAATTGGACATGCCTTATATGAAAATAGGGGTTTTGGGGCATTCCAGACGCAACCCAGATGTCAATTTTTGTTCAAAGTGCTCCAAAAAATCAATCCTCTTTAAATCCACACAAAAATCGCTGAAAAAACTTGAAACCCTCGGAGCTCCAAAAACTTTAAAAACTCAAGAATCGGCTGCAACAGCAAGGCTATGATACCATGTTAGAATTCATAGAATTCAGCCACCAAGATCCACTGTATGCAAAATAACCTGTTACAAAAGCAAAGCTTGGAGACAAGAATGTTCTGAAAGACAAAATATTCATTCAGAGAGGGAATGATAAAATACAAAGAGATCAATTCTTATAAAGGAGATCGAACACCAAGTAGGTGGAGAAACCTAAGTTGCATGAATAATTAATTATTGCATGCCTAAAGTTTAGCTTAAGTGAACAAGAGATAAAAAGGTGACTTAAACAATTAAATCAATAATGATTTAATTAATAAGTGAACATAGAAATACCTTTTTACTCTAACATAATGTCATGTCAAGCAAACCTGGCATGGTATATTCATTTATGGGTGATGCACCAATATTAGGCCAATCCATCATTACTGTTGGGTCTACATTAGGATTTTTGACCCATGCACGAATCAACTCCATTTCCCTCTGGGCATTTGGTGGTTTGGATGTCATTGATGTTGTGTGCTCTATTATATTTTTCTCATCCATCTCCACCAAAGGACCCACAAAAACAATGTCATTTTTGTCTGAATCAAACTCCATATGCACTGTTCTTAACTCGCTAAAAATGTTATGATCTGCATTTGGTGATATATTGTTCACCAACAATCACATCAAATTAAAACTTATCATGCATAATTTTATACTGTAATGCAGTGTAGACACGTTCTCTATTTACTGTGAAGTTATAGTTTGTTCCACGTTGATCATTTCTGCGTACTACAATTACTGGAAGATCTTTAACTAAATGTGGCAATTTCTTTGCCACACTTTCAATTTTTTGTGGAAAACTTATTGTGTGCCCTTTGTATTTTAATTGGCCACCAGTTGCATGTGTCACTTGTAAAATTAGGCTCACACGTGCAATGGGCATTTCTTCTGCTTGAGTTAAATTTGCTAATTTTGTTGGTTAGGCCTCAGGATCCATATTATTTTCAATCGAGAATCTATGGCCACCTTTTTCTTGTGTACATCTAGTACAAACAGGACCTTGAGGAGTGCGAGAAATATTAATTCCAATGTAAGATTTTTGACAAATGTAGCACATTGATGGTGATGCCAACCTATCCAATTTATTTCAAAATGCCAATTGAAATTTCATGAAATTGATTTCTAGCAATACATTCGCATCTGGGAAACCATGTTGAGTTAATTCTGGACTTGATTGTACTGCATGTTGATTTATATTTCTTGATGTTTTTACAACACATTCAACTGATGTAAAAGCTTCATCTTTTGTATTCCTTTCACAGTCCTGATTGTGTATATTCATTCTATATTGTCATGATGTCTAATTTTTTGTGTTTCATGTAGTTGCAGGGAATTATTTTTTACTTGTCCCTCACTATCTAGACCTTCATTATCTATAGGATGTACCCCAACATCATTTTCTTCTATTATCACTTGTTGTGCATGTTCCTCCTCAAATGTGTGTTGACGTTTATTTCTATTTATGTCTCTGTGTTGTAGGTTGTCCACGTCTTGTCTTTGAGGATGAGAGTGATGCTCAGGAGTTTGGTGGCCTATATTTCTGTCAACATTACCCTCTACTATTGTTTTACTTCGTAATTGTTCAATAGTGACCTCTGATTTGTGTTTACCATATTGTTCTCCTTCAACTTCATTCCTTTGAACTCTCGATTGATCCACTTGAACATATGTCATTTGTTGCATACGACGTCTACAATATTCATGTTGATATTCTCTTTTGTATTGCTTTCTTTGTTCCTCTGTTTCGAAGAAGAGTTTCTTCAGTCGAACCATAACTAATATATAAAATACATATAGAACTTAAATACATAGAAAATAGTTGTTTATATTGTTCTCATAAAAATAAAATTTCATAAATAAGAACAATATATAGTAAATAGAAATGTTCTAAAAAGCTAAATTAATAACAACAATTATTCAAAAATATAACTTCTAAAAATTGTAAAGACATAAATACTTAAAAGGATGTGTACTTGTATTATAAAAGTTGGAAACAAAGTTCAATAAAATAGACATGGGCTTGTGTATTCATCATATATGAATTAATGTAGGAATTTATTTTATTCTAATATTCAAATTTATGTATAATTTATGACTTATGTGATGATTTTTGAGTAGAATAATTATAGATATCTAATTACTATTTGATAAAATATATTATGTGACTAAATTAATAGTTCAGTTTATATGTTGTGTCAAAAAAATGAGATGAATAGATCAATAAATACAAATTTGTATTTTTATTTTGGCAAAAACACAAAATTGTATTTATATTTTAGTAAATACAAAATTGTGTGTTGCATACTACAAAATTGTTTGTTGCATGTAGTACCGAGACTTTTTCTTAAATCACATTTCATTCAAATATCTTTGAAACCCGTCCTTAATTAACTCAGAGTCACCTTGCTCATATTGTTCATCGTAAAACAACTCCTTATAAAAGCCCCCAAAAGTAGCAAATATATCAGTTGTGCCATACAATGATTCAACTGTTTCTTGAATGAAAGTGACATCATTGCCTTCAATTGCGTGTGCATGTAAGGTTGTGAGTTTAAGCCTTTCAACGAGTTCCTTACGTAAATTCATAAGGTCTCTTCCCAGTTTCTGGACATCTGTATCAGTGAAGTCGTTTGACTTAATACTTGACAGTGAAGGACTTGTAACTGAGTTATCATTCATAATTGAATGCTCAAAAGTGGTATCCAGAATGTCTATAATTTCTACATCTTGTACATGGTTTTCCATGACTGAAATTTCAATCCTTTGTATTTCATTAATATGATTTTCCGTGACCTATTATAAAATAATCAAAAAATTATTTATAAAATGGAACAAAAATATAATTTAACAATATTTGTATTATATATTATAATATTTAATACCACAAACTTATACCATTAACGTATATGTCTATTGAATTATCTCTAAAAATTTTGATGCTAGATTACAATTTCTATATTAATTTCTAATTATGTAATACCAACATCTATCTAATTAGAAAACTAATATTAACATCTATCTAATATTAACATTATTTGTTTAATAGTAATATCTATCTATATATTAAATAACTTGCATGGAATTACTAACATTAACATCTATCCAATTATTTTATCTTATTAATTATATAATCCTTTATCTACTTGATCTACTATTCCAAATTGAATTCCACACTCTAAAGAATAAACTAAACAAAAAGTAGAATTAATTTTTCAATTCTATAATAATAGAATGTTGTGAGAATTCTTATCCTTTACTCAAAAAGGGAAAGGGTAGAGCAAGGGAAAGTAATAGTAGGTCTCATGCAAATTAAGGTGGTTTAACCAAAGTAAGCACTATGGACGTGATTCACTTTACACGCCATATGTCATGCTCATACGAATAATGCAACCTTCATTTCTTTTGCCTTTTTAACAAGAAAATCAAACGACTCGTTCGTCTTTCACACCTAAACATTTAGGTGACCGTATTGGTTGGCAAAAGGCGAGTACAATTAGTTGATAATCGATATCAATATAAGTTAAATAAATTTATTATCACATACATAATCTCTCCCTACAAATGTAAATATATGTGTTGCCAATTAATGTAAATTAGTTAGTAATTGTTTAAGTTTTTTTGTTTTTTTTTGTTTCTAATGAAGAGAGTTGATGTTGAAAGGTGTGATTATAATAAATTAAGTTGGATGGTGAATGATTAGTAATTGTTTGGTTGTTTTGTTTGTGGTGAGAAGTTGATGTGAAAGATATAATTATAAAAATGTGTTTGATAATTTGAATTTTGGAATGAGATTATGGTTGTCAATTATGTAATAGAGTTAATTTTATTTATAAATTGATTATTAGGGTTTTGTTTCTAGTTATTATTAATTTATGAAATTTATATATTTATCAATGATATTTTATTTTACATAGTGTAATGTTAGTGAATATCTTTTGAGTTTTGTTGTGTTAAGGTTGAAATATTGAACTTCCTCAAGCCTTAATTAATTTTACGAGATTGAAAACATACAAAATGAGAATGGAAAATGTTTAAAAATAAGAATGGTTGTATTATTTATTTTTATGATGTTGTGAGTTGATGGTAATGCTAATTCATTATTTTTTCATTTCATTCATCTCATTCGTACATGATATTATTTAATTGGAAATTGTAGAGAAACTTGGAAGCATTATGTGGTGCAAGAAGTTAAGCTCTCTTGAAAAATAGTATTTAACTTAAATAATAATAGGTAAACAAGAACATGATGCTTAGAAAGAACCAACAAATATAACTATATAAATGAATATAGGACAAGTATCATAGGCCTCGATGAGGGGCAAACCTCCTTCGTAAAAACATATATTATAAAATATAATTTCAATAATAATATTTTCTTTATTACATCATCTATATAAAGACCTAAAAATGAGTGACTTGTGAGGCATAACCTATGTGGGAAAATTACCCAATTATTATGAACTTATTATATTATTACAACATATGTGATCTATACAAAATAAATACACACAATGTAATATCAATTGCAATTCTTAGAATAATAAAGGGTTAGATTGTAAGGTTCCAAACATCTTGCTCCTTCAAAAATATTTGTTACCCACCCATTATATATCTAGAAGGGTCCACAAAATTTTGTCTCTAACTTTTATCTACCTATAAGCTTGAGGGATTTTTGCTCATATGACAAAATATGAAAAAGATCAAGTCCTCTTTAGTGAATGTAAGCTCAAAATGTTTTATATATTTGAAGCAACAAAACTAGGGTGTTGTCCCTTTCGTACAAAATCCCAGCGGACGACAGTCAGCAAATTGACACTTTCAACACATTAACAACACACAAACCAAATATCAAAACAGATACAGTAACTTTCGCACAACAAAGCCAACCAAGTATATGTTGTCATAGTGACCATTACTATTACTAACAACATCAACTATGCTCATCAAACTAATTCTAGCATCATAACTATACTAATCAGAATAGTATTAACAGTCTTTAAAGTGGGTCGCTCATGGTCGTACCAACATTAACTAACAAAGTTATACATAATAGTATCAGTTATATAAGAAGATAATAAAACAAGGCCATAGGGGCCACTATCAGCAATAGTGCAAAAAAATAAGAAAAAGGGATTGTGTCCCTAAGCCTCATTCCTCTTGCATGTCTTGGTTAACATCATCCTCACCTAGTCCTATATAAGGAACTTAAAACGTTCCTTTTAATTTCCATATTTATTGTCCTTCGCACCAAGCGCATCTTTGTATAACAGGCATAGGGTGGTAGTCAAGCTATTCAACACCTTTAGCAAAAAGCAGGAGACATCCTAAAATGTTTTTGTCCATATCATCAATTTTCTTTTTAATTCTATCTATCTCCTCCTAGACAGCCTCACATTTACCACATTTGTCACCAATATGAGTCTTTCCTTTTTTTTGTAGTGGGTGACATGGCATTTTCCTCAATAACCACATTTTGAGCAATATTAAAGGATTTTGTTATAAGGCTCTCCAAGACATGGGAGGAATTGCAATAATTAATAGAGCAAACCTCCATCTCAACCATTTTTTCCTCCTTATCATTATTTTCATTCTCCCCGCCTTCTTCTAAATCTGACTCCTCTTTCAGGTTTTCCTCTTTCTTAGCAGGCTTGGTTACCAACCTAGTAGACCGACAAGGAGTGTTGGTTTCTTTAGCTACTTCAATATCAGAATCAATCTGTTGTATATTGAATTTAGATTTTTTTGAGGTCTTGGCCTTCAGCTTGAGGGAGGGTCATTCCTTTTCTTTTCCTTCATCTTCTCCACATACACAATGTTAGGAGGTGTATCTGGAAGACTTTGTAAGGTTTTAAGGGCTAGATTTTTAATACATTTTTTCTTGCTAAGGCCGAAATAGTTCATGATACTAGCTGACGGAGGGGTTGAGGAAGCGGGGGCTTCTTGGACTAGAAAGGTGCTTGGGGGGAAGAGAGCTCGATGGAAGTGATAGAGATTGAAAAGTAGGCCTTGGTGGAGAAAAGTCAGTTTCTTACCCTAATTTTTTGAATTTGTGGCATTCTCAACAAAACTCTCCACGGAATGGAGAAGAAAGATGAAAATGAAATAGTATTATGGTTTCTAAAGTGATTCAAGAAAGGCATGTGATAATAGTAATAAACCCCAAATCTCCCCTCGAGAGTCAAATATTTCATTACCATCGTACACTCTTGATCCCAGGACTCATGAAGTTGTTCTCAGTTGTAGCCACCATGCAGCTTGACAGGGTGTTCAACCTCGCAAAAGAACCAGTTGAGACTAGTGACATCTGAAACCCCACTAGTTTTTTTTTCCATTTTCTCCCTTCCATTGAGACCAGTGGCTTTAGAAATGACCTCCTCGTTCACCTCAAATGAAATATCACCCATAGACACTCTCCTCTCTGTCCATGAGGTAACAAATTGTAGAGAGAGGCATTCATCATATCCTGTCATGTATTCTATAAACTGTGCAACTCCCCCTTCTTTACAAATGTGGCATATCATGGAATTTTTCTTAAAATATTCATGCTTATTCGGTTCAAAATCCCCACCCATGAGGATGCAAACCAGAGATGAAGTGTTTTTGAAATGTGAAAAACCCAATTTGAAACCAGCGAAGGAAAAAGACACTTGAACCGAAAATGAATGAATGTAATCAGTTCTTTCATAACAAATTTTGCCACTCTCTACATCCAATTTGCAAATGACATCTCCCTCGTGTAGACGATCTGTCATTATTAGGGTAATAAAGGAAATATCAAGTTCAGAAAGATTATGCGATCTTACAAAATTCGTCGGACCGAAATTGAAATTAATGTCACCTTCACCAAAGAAGGGACCATTCAAATTAATAAAATCTATAGGCAGCCACATCAAACCATCATAAGGAAGTAAGGGAACATGTAGACAATGCAAGTACAATATGCCAGGCCCCTTCATGTAATTAAAATCTTGAGGAAAAAATGGATAGCTTTTCAAGTTTAAATCCCTTCCAATTTTGTAGAGTAAGGCTCAAATACTCCACAAAAGGGCACATAAGAACAGTTTACTGACTTCCATAAATAATCAAAGGATTTTTTCCTCTCTTAGAAGGGACTTCATGGTAGAATGAAATCAGTTTTCCTCCCTCTAGCATCTTACACCATCTAAATCTAACCCCATGGCGCCCATAGAATTAGCAACAACATTACCTTTTGTAAATATATGTTGTATAGTAAACTCATCAAACTCAGCTAGTAGATCCCTCTCATCCTCAAGAATCCCCTACAAAATCCAAATAGCTATATCATTGCACCTTTTGTTACTTTAATTTCAATAGCTTTAATACCAATTGACAAAGCTATTTTAAGACCATAAAGAAGGGTCATTCCCTTTGTCTAATTACTAGTGTAATCCTTTAATTTTCTAGTGTACAAAACAATTAAATCACCTTTGTTATCTCTAATCATACTTCGCCTGGCCACTTTACACAATCTGGCAGCACCATCAAAATTTAGTTTGTATCAGGATGAATGAGAAGGTTTCCACTTAGTATTACTTCTGGAAAGCTTCTTAGTATTATCAAACTTATAGAAGGCCTTTGAGATTTTCCAACTTTTAGCAATCATATAGTCTCAACTATTTAGGGGGAAACTAGGATTTTTCCAATTGCTTACAAAAATCGTTTCTAGTAAGTGTTTGTTTTAAACCAATAACACACTATCAATAGTGTTCTCGGTATCCCTGGAGATCTTGTCATTCCTCTCTTTCTAGATACACCAACATACATGGGAGGGTATTTGCTTCCAAAGCTATCTGATGAGAGGATGTTTTTAAGGGAACCTCTAGTTGAATATGAATTATTGAATATTTGTGTTGAACACCCATTGGAGGCTAAACTTGTTGAGGACACTATGCCAAATTTGTGAGGCAAATTGATAGTGAATAAAAATATGTTAAATTATTTCCTCCTCATTCTTACATAGAATACATCTATTAGGGAATTGGAAGCCTCTTTTAGCAAGTTTATCCTGGGTTAAAAAAATTTCATGTAGAGAGGCCAATAAAAAGAAATTGATTTTTGGTATAAGTTGTGAATTCCAAACCTTCCTCTAGTAGTCAGGATCTTCATTGTACTTCATCAACATATTGTAAGAAGATTTGATAAAAAAAGGCCCATGTTTGATTCTTTGCCTATATAATTTATCTTCTTTAGGGAAAGAGGGAGTCTTACTTCGCACATCAGGGACTAAATTTCAGCAATTTTGGGTAGAAAATATGGCCTATCCATAAAAATTTGTACTACGATTTTCCATTTACCTCTGTGAGTAAGATAATAAAAAATATAAACCCTAAAGGAGTTCTTCACCCTTCCCATAAGAAAATAGTACAAACAATCAGCAAGAGGTTTTTCCCTAGTCTATCTGTCCTCCTAGAATCTAATTAACCTCTCATTTCCAATTTTCCATTTTAGACCTTCCCTGTTGAGAGTTCTACATTTTAAAATATTGTTCCATATTTTTTATCCTGATAGAAATCCATTTAAGTCAAGGGCTCTATAAAATTTTCCCTAGTTAAGGTACTTAGCCTTCATAATGCTACATGAATCATCTCTACTAATAGCCATATTCCAAACAATTTTAGCAATTAAGGCTTTATTCAAATCGGTCATCTTCCTAATCCCAAGTCCTCCCTAATTTTTGGGCCTACAAACTGTATCCCAGTTGACAAGATCCAGTCTCTTTTTGTCTTCAACACCGGTCCAGGGGAAATTCCTTTGGATTCTTTCAAGCCTCTTAGCCATATTACCTGAAATTTTGAAGAGAGATAAAAATTATATCAGGATGCCCTAGAGGGAAGAAGAAAGTAGTTGGAGTTCACCCACACTACTTAGGAGCTTTCCCTTCTAACTGACTAATTTATTCTGAATTCTCTCCAAGATAGTGTTCCAAAAAGTCGGGTTGACCTCTTTGATAGTAAGGGGGAGGCCAAAGTATGTTCCTAGAAGGGTGGCACATTGGAAGCCCAAGATATCCTTGATCTTAACCTGCAAATCCATCTTGGTATTAAAGAAATATAGATTAGTTTTTTCATATGTATTGCATTGTCTAGAGACCTTAGCATAATCAAAAAGGAGACCTTTCTATTCCCTTGCTTCTACCACTGAATGTTTTCCAAATAGAAAAGTATCATCAACAAACTACTAAAGAACCAGGGGGAGTTTGGAGGAAGCTTTTACTCCCTGGATTTTTCCAGATATGCACAAATTTAGAAATCTTTTATCCATCACTTTTGCAACCATGATAAAGAAGTAGGGCAACAAGGGGTCACCCTGACTAATACCCTTTCCATATTTGAATAAACCCCAAGGGACCCAATTCATAAGGGGATAAGGAAGAATCATGGGTATAATAAGGAACAAGAACCTTGGTAAGTTGGGCCTAACATAACATTCACTCATCTTGGAGAGCCTTTGGAGGCAGCATTGAAAACTCTCTTGACACATAAGATCATCACATTACCATACTCATGACTTTTGGAACCACCAGTCAAACCAAAGTGGTGGAACAACGATCACTATTGCGAGTACCACCATAATAAAGGTCATAGAGAAAACAAATCCATGAAGCTTAAGCATGTGATCTAAGATTTGATTGATAATGAGACAATTACAGTTGATGGACATAAGACTAATGAGGATCACACAACTTTTAAGGAACCTCTGCCTAAGTATGAAAAAGGTGGACCTTCAAATTCCAAAGATACTAAATTGAATTATATGTAGTCAAATAACAATGTGATTAACATTCTTGAACCTTCTGAGCATTCAATCAATGTCATCATTATCATAGATAAGAAAAAATCTGAGTATTCCAATGTAGTAACTCAAAGCCAACGTCTGAAAGTCACCATCAAAGGTGTATCATCAAAACAACCGATGGATCATCCTCCAAACCTTCAATATCCAAACAATCGGTCTCATCAACATCCTCAACAAACTATAACTTGGTCGATCAATTGTAAGGTATACCCGCTCATGTTTCTATTCTTGAATTTCTTAAGATCTAAACCAACCCAAAGCCAGCAAACAGATAATAGCCATATAAAACATAACATCCAAAGCACCAGATGCCCAAGAAAATGTAAGAAGAGGCCAAAGCCTTACATCAAAGAGAAAATCTCTTAAGAAAAGAGATCCATGGGTTTTGATGGTTTCCCAAACCATAATATTTGAATTTTAACATGGCTCCCAAAACCATACATGAGCTGAAGGCTACACAGGTTTCCACCACAAAAGGAAAACCCAACATCTCCATAGGAAAAGTAGTCAAAAAAGAGACCGACGATAGAAGAGGAGAGCTCCATCCCAACAAAAGGGAAGAGAGGGAAGATAACACATAAAAACACATCCACTTAAAACACTCACAAACTAAAACCACCACAATCACTATGACAGAAGAACCATCACCAACTGCACCAAAAATAATTGGCAGGAAATGGAACACCCATTGTAGGGGGAGAGAAGGAAAACCATGATAAAAAAATTCCCCCATTCAGAAGATCGTCACAACAAACTTCATAAGACAACCCAATAACTAAGCATAACACTCCTACCAACAACCAATAGGGCAAAAAACAAGGGAACTAACAAAGAAGAAAGGAGAGAAAGGGAGGAGACACATCAAAGCCTATCCTCTCAAAATGTTCCTCCTTGAACACAACCAAAGCCACCTCATCCAAAAACCCACTATCTGAAGCTAACAAACATTGAAGGTGGCAAGTCACTAGCCACCACCAGACAACAGAGCCAGAATATTTCAACTTCAAAGAGAAAGGAACCTCGAGGAGAAGGGAGGCTAAAGAAGGGCCAAAATTGTCAAAACACCCTCTCTTAAAAAAATTAGCACCATCAACTACCACCCATCAACCAGAAAGGAAACCCATCACCCCAAGAGAAAACCTCTGAAAAACTTCTACAAAAAGGAATCAACACTAAAAAGGAGAATCAAGGCACAACAATCCCAAAATAGAGAGGGGAGAAAGAGGGGGTTGAGATCATCAAAGCGCCCTATTGAAAGAAAACCATCCCCCCACCAAAAAAAAATTAAAAAAATTCCAAGAAACTCTGAAATAAGGAAGTCTCCACCAAGAAACTCAGCACCAGCACCAAAAGCAAGAGATTTCTTCTCCAAAAAACCAGAGACCTTGATCAGAAGGAAGGGGGCAGTAGGGCCAAGATCGTCAAAGCCCCAATCTTAAGAAAATAAGCACCAACCACCACCACCATCTGGCTTGCTATCTAATTGAGTCTTATCTTATTTTGATTTATCTTAAATCATGTTTCTATGCTTCTCAAGGATATCCACAAGTGATTAGAGAGGTTGAGATGGTTCATGATTTTGTTTTTGTTTTTGTTTTGTTTATGGATATTTTTCATGAAGTCTTTGAGATAGGTGTTTGTGTTGGCATGTTCACATATGAGAAAAATATCCTATGCAATAATATTGTCATGGATCAAGATGCTTGTGATTGTCGCACATACCTCAACCTTTAACACACATGTCCTTAGATGGATGGGAACATACCTTATCTATTTCAAGTGCCAGACAAATGAAAAGGGAAACATAACACATCAATTTTTCATATCTTGGTGTGAACATCCCCATTTCTAAATAAAAATAGCTCGAGGATAAAAATTATCAACACCAATGATAGCTTGGTACATAATATTAAAAGGAAGTGGTATCAATTATTTAAGGACTTCCACTTTGGTTAGTCATCTTGTCACGTCTCAATGGTCACTTTCTTCAAGTTATTCCAACTAGTCATTTTGGTTGAGTAGTCTAGCACTCCAAAAACAAATGCATCTTGCATACATAAACATGTTATTACATAAAACATAATCATGAGCATAGTATATCATATGTATCACATCTCATAATAATCACCATATACATGCATATTAAAAAAAACAAAAACATAGGTTATCGTAGCCTACATATGTAAGCAGCAATAACATAGAGCATCATAAGCATTACATTCATGTAAAGTAAAACATCCATATAGATCATCATGTCATGAGCATAACATATAGAATGCAAATACCATAAACATCACATAAGAAACATAGAATAATCCATCACATCATAGTCATTACAAATAGAAAGCATGGGCACATAAATAGAGCACATCATTTAAATGTTGCCAAAATTATAAATCATATAT
>MU223425.1:1680166-1720278 GCA_018584345.1 Thuja plicata
TGTTGAAAACTTTAATTAAATAAATGAATTAAATATTCATTTATCTTCAAAGAGATAACTCCAATCAGATCACATGGGTTACTCCACCCATCTCTCCAGTCCACAAGGGTAACTTCACCCACCTCTTTAGTTCAAAAAGGTAACTCGCAATTAGCTCTTCAGTCAACCACACTCTGTCTCCTCTTTACCAATTGAAGAGGTGGAGTTTACTTATGGCTTCTCCAGTTCCTTTTAATCTCAACTGTTCATCTCCCTATCTCTGGGATTGTTCTCAACTGTTCATTTCATCCTCAATTCCTATATAATAAACCCTTCATAACCATTTGAAGGATCCAGGATTTCAAGCTCTCGTGCATCATTACTATGTCATTTTGGTTCTAGCATTCAAGCCATCTTGCGATCACACACACTCATTTCAATTAGCAAATTATTGACACTTCTCAAGTCACAGACGCTGCCCACACCAATACTGAGCATCAAGAACAATATTTTGGAAGGAGTAGAGAAAGACAATAGAAGCTTCAAGTGCTTCGGGGTTTGCATTCCTTTATTTTCCTTTCTTGTGCTTGTACATTTTATTGTTTATGCTTCAAGTTATTTGTTTTAGTAGTTATTGTGTACTTGATTTATATCATTTGTAAAACCTTTGCTACTAACCCTTGCCTTTGGAAAGCTTAGGAACCACGAATCACGAAAAGAGGCTTACATTTTGGTGAACCCAACATGAAGCAAATAGCCCAATTATTTATTGCAGATGACAAATAGAATTGATCAACCATGGCCGTACGGTTTCAAATCTAAAAATTTGTAGCTTTTTTTTATATTTGTGTTATTTTGCAATTGTTGGTATTTTGCCGCACTTGACAAAATTGTGTCGCAATCGATTGGGTTAATACCGCAATCGATTGTAGGTTTCTGCATTTCTTTTTTGTTGTCTTCTAGGTCTCTATCTTTTCTATTGTTTGCCGCAATTGATCCATTGGTACCGCAATCAGAAGAATTGTACCGCAATTGCCATATCCAGACCGCATTTGACCAATCCAAACTGCAATTGATTATGCTTTACCGCAAGTGAAAGTGTTTTTCCGCAATTGATATTTTTAGGCCGCAATCACCTGTTATCTACCGCAATTGCCTGTGCATTACCGCAATCACCTGCAAAATTTCTCATCAGAGCCAATATTCTTTATCTCGCAATCTAAGAGTCTGATACTTTCTTTATTTTTCTGCAGGATGACGAGTTCCTACGAATAGAAAGGGTAAGTTGTTGGTGAGTATCATTCATTGTTTCAAAGTTACATATACTCTCATTTTTTCAAAGATCCTTTTGATACTAACTTGTTTAAACAAAGAAAACTAAAAGGAATTCACTTGTCGATTTGGGTTTAAAAAGAACAGTATTTGTCAAACATCTCACAACTCACATTTCAAATTTGGGCTAAAAATTGACGTAGGGACTAAAATTGAACAAGGCAAAAAATCTTTCAAATTAGTGCATTAAAATTGAACAAGCAATCAACACCTACTTTTGGGCTTAAAATTGAACACTGGTGCTTGTATGGTGGTGTAGCTTAGTTCACATTTCAAACTTTTGGAACTTAATCGATTAACCTTGTGTCTTGAGTTTTGGGTGCACTTGCACAAACTGTTAGATTAGAAACCTTTATACTTTTGAGAAAGGCCTATCTAGGGAATGCACTTCTTCCTTGGAGAACAACCTTAAACTGGTAATCCTTCTGATCGGTATACAAACAAGGTGCGAACCAAATTTTTGTCTTATCTAGCCAAGCTCGGGCGAGGTGTATTGGTGATAGTCTGGATTGGGTGAATATCCCTAAGGAGCTAGCATGATCAACTAGGCTCTTAAGTGAGTCACACACGTACAAATTGATTGGATAGATGCCACAGACCCTTACTACAACCTTGTTAATTAGAGGCCAACCCAGTTTACCTCCGAATAGGTACCTTATTATAGTGCAAGGGGTTGCATAATTTCCCCCCAAGATTCCCAACATATGTGTCCCATGGTATTTGTGTAGTGAAAGAGATCTTCACTCCACGGTAACAATACCTGGAAACAGAAAAAATATGGGCACCTACATCATGGACCTTCGTGTCCTAGTAGTGTAACAATTGTTGTGTGAGCTAACAAACATTCAAGTATTGGGCCTATAACATTTTATTTTGAATCCATTGACCTAGATTAATTTGACTATTCATTTTTGAGACCTCGTAATAACCTTGCAACTTGAAAAAGTTGTAGAATATACACATTATCAGTCTTCATTCTTCAAAACATAGTGTCTATCGTGCTTGTTTCTTTGATCAATTTTTGAAAATGCAAAACAAAACATCCAAACTGTCAAAACAAGTCAAACGTGTTAAATTCTAGGGTAGTCAACGTCAATTATCTTGCAAATCAGAAGCATTGTTCCAAAAAATATCAAAATTGTCAAGCAGTGATACCCATCTTTTAGTCTTTTTGAGACTGTTTCTCATTTACCGCAATTGCCCACATTGTGCCGCAATTGAAGGAAGTCCGCCGCAATTAACATATTTATTGCCACAATAGTCTTGTTTATTACCGCAATTGGTGATAACGTATCACAATCGACCTTACACTTTGTCACAATCGGTGGAGTTTTTCCACACTTGACCAGAGATATTTTACACCTGTTTTAACCTAAAAACCTTGAGAGAACTCTTCATTTGGTGTCCAAAACTAGTGTCTATCCCAGGAAAATGTGAAGAACATTGTGTGAATTTCTAAACATTAAAGATCATCCCTTCTCTGTAAAGCACGATTATTGTCAAAAACATTGTTAGTTCAAAAGCTTGGACTCGAAATACCTTGATCTCATCATATCAAACATCATCATCTTTATCAAAGTGACTTTGTCCAAGGCAAAAGTTGACAAATCTTATCTTTTTACATCATCACCACTTTGAGATCAAGATATATCAAAATATGTCCTTAGAATTACCCTTGTCCAAAACATAACTCAGACTTCCTTAGAAAGGATTTTTCTTCCTTGTTTGCTTTATATAACTTGTTTTAGTTACAAAATCTGGACCACAATATGTCTCAAACACCTCATGGAGGGCCTTACACAAGGTCTAAGGCTAGAACACAACCTGATGAGTCAAATATCAACAAATTCCCCACTTGGGAAACAGAGCAAGAGAACGATCCTTTCATAAATACCAGTTCTACTATGTTCCTTGAACAACCCCGTGGGCCAGCTCTTTTCCAAAATGTCACAGAAGAGGAACTGGAGGGTATAGAGGAAGATTTTTATTCCACACAAGTAGTTGACACTGTTGTAGAGAGGAATCTCGAACGCTTCTTAGCCATGCTGATAAAGAAGGGATTCAAACTCCCCGTTGAATTCAATGTATCAACCATATGGCCTAAAAATCCTCTCGCAGGTCAAAACACTACTCAGCCTCCTCAGATACTGCCTGTTGTCTCTCAAATCTTCCCACCATTGGCATTACCCACATTGACACATATGATATTCAGTCAAACCAATGGCACAAACCAGGCCAACACATCTTCCACTCAAAGCATGTCAGGCTTGCAATTGAGTGCACTTGTAGTTACTAGTATGCTCCCATCTTCAGTCACATGGTCGGGGCAATCAAGCTCTCAAGCTACACCAAACACCAACTGTTTTGAAACTATGTTGCTACTGCAGTCAATTCATACTAGTCTTGGGATCAACACCTCATGCCCATAGGGATCCATCTCTACAGGTACAACTTACAGTCAATGCCCACCCAAGGCTACACCTTTGCCCATTCTGACATCAATCCAACCTCTGCAATAGCAACCCCAGCTTCATTTGCCTCAAATCCAACCTCCGCAACAACAACCCTAGCTTCAGTTGCCTCAATTCCAACTCCCGCAACAGCAACCCCAGCTTCAGTTGCCTCAAAACCAACCCTCGCAACAGCTACCCCAGCTTCAGCTGCCTTAATTCCAACCTCAGTAATAGCAACCCTAGCTTCAACCCCAACCTCAGTAGCAGCAACATCCACCCCAGCAGTATCAACCCTAGTTCCAATCACAACAACAAATGCATCAAAACCCACCATGGGCTACTCATGTGCCCCCATTTCCAAATCATTCGGTGGGAAATCAATATCAAGTCCCCAAGATGAAATCCTATGTTCCTACTTAAGGGACACAGAGGCGCAGCCTCATACCCACTACAGCACAGAAGAACGTCTTCACACACCAACCTCAATATCAAACGAACATGTTAATGCAACAAATGCAAACCCTTCAAACCCAAATAATGGATATGCAAAATTAGGGGCAAACTAAATCCTACACCGTAGAGTATTTATACCCATACCACTTTGACCATTCTCTCCACATGTCTCTGTTCCCAAATCACTTCTCGGTACCGAAATTCAACAAATATAGGGGCAATACCAACCCTATTGAACATATTTGAGAGTTTTTTGCTAGTTGTGTCGAAGTCGCCCATGATGAGAAATATTTAATGTGACTGTTCCCACAAAGCTTGGCCGGACCAGCAATGAAATGGTTCTCACATTTACCTCATGGCATTCAGTCCTGGGGTGAACTGGCTGAAAAGTTCATAGCTCACTTCCATCATAACATCGAGTGCAAGGTCAGCATTAAGGACCTTTGCAATATCAAACAGAAGGATGGAGAGTCTTTTGTGAAGTTCCTACAGAGATGGAGGAATATGAAAAACTGCATAATATATGATGTGCCCAAACAAGACCTAATAGTCATGTCTATTGACAATCTAATTCCAGACATGTCATTCACAACTGAATTACAGTTAGCTCTGAACTTCACACAACTCATCCAACGAGGAGTTTGTTGTGAGCATAACTTAGTCAAATGAGGAATCCTTGCAGATCCAACACAAATGAATACAAACAAAAATGCAATGGACAAAGCTAAGTGGTGGAACAAAAACAAAAATGTCACTAGCGATGGTGTCATTGATGTGAAGACAGTCAACTATGTACAACCCAAGGTGTCACTGCAAGGCACACCTGTGGCCAACCAAAAACCCATAGGGCCCACTCAACAAGCATACACCCAAAACCAACCTCCTCCTATACAAGCAGCCATTGTGTCAAACAGTCAACAACAAAATCAACGCAGACCACAGTTTCAATTAGAGCAACGAGATTTCACACCATTAGGAGAGCCAATAGAATCAACTTTATGCAAGTTGATACAATCAAACACTATCACTCTCCCAGAAATTAGGGACTTTGAACAGGATGCAAACAAACCAAGGTGGTATAATGACAAGGACTTCTGCGAGTTTCATCGAGTGAAAGGGCATAAAACATCTAACTTTTACCGATTAAAACACACTATCCAAGACTTGGTTGACATAGGGGCCATCGATGTGACAAATACCCAAACCAAAGGTACAACTGATCACACTATCTTCAATGATACCTTTCATGATCACAACAAGGGAAAAGCCTTTGGGTCTGGTGGACAGGCAAAACAAGTCAACTATACATATGCCAACAGTGATAATGTTATCAATTGCCTCAATCCTTCAGATAGCCATGTGGCTACAATCACTATCAAAGACCAAGGTAACAAATGTGTTGTAATAATGCGTCATGCCAGAGTCGTCTTACAAGGAGTACCATCCTCATCTATTGTATCTACCAATCCTAAAGCAAACTCAGATCCATAGCCAAGCATAGTGGATCAACAAAAGCACACACCTGCCCAGATCTCCATGTTTGACCTATTGCGCATATCTCCACAACATAGACTGGCACTTGACCAAGCCCTTCAGAACAAATTTGTCCCAAGGGACATAACACCCAAGAGCTTCCAAATGATGGTTAACAATATAACTGCTAACAAACATGCCACATTCACGGACCGTGATGTGCCGCCGCATAAACCCCTTCATAATGATCCTTTGCACTTACTTGTCCAGGTCCACAAAAGTGCTATTCATAAGGTCCTTGTTGATGGTGGAGCTGGGTTAAACATCTGTACTCTAAAGTTAATCAAGCAACTGGGCTATTCAGAATCAAGCATTGATGTCATAAGGTGGATAAATATCAGAGCTTATGATGAAGAGGAAAGGTCCTCTAAAGGTATTATCATTCTACCTATTTGTATCGGTCCAGTGGTCAAAAACACTCCCTTCTAGATCCTAGACCTTGAGTTGGGATACAACATGCTACTAGGGAGACCCTGGATACATGAAATGCAAGTCATACCTTCTATGTACCATCAAATTCCCACACCAGTGAGAGGAAATCATCATAGAGGGAGATCCCAATCCTTTCCAATACTGTAGTGCTATCCAAATCAGCACTGATAACCAGGTACCCTCAAACCAAGATGCAAACATCCCATCCTCTTCCTATTCAAATCCCAAAGATGTCACACGGACAACAGGAAAGATAGCCATTAACCAAGACACAAGTATCCCCTCCTCTTTATATTCAAATCCTAAGGATGTCACGCAGAAAGCAAGCAAAATATCAATCACCAACAAAGGTTGTGGTGAGTACAAATATGAAGAGGCTTTCACCATCACGCACATGCCTCAGATCCCGAGAACTTATGGCATGCCACAACCTATTATTACAACAGAAACTCTGCAACCTGTTCTATTCAAATGTCCGGCCACAACCTTTGTCAGATGGGGAGACATAGCGGAAGAAAAGCCATTTGAACAAGATATCAGTACATGGTTATACCAAGACCCACAAGAGACAATCTAACAAACCCTACCCTTGTCGAACTATGGTAATGGTTATACAATGTTACAAAGATTTGGGTACGATGGTACAACCGGCCTTGGGGGAAAGACAACAAGGCATAATGGAATTGTCTCCCCCACCAACCCAGAGAAACAAGAGAGGGTTGGGCTATGGATAATAAAGAACCGGTCCTATGATCCAAGACATCCAAGTCGCTCAGGAACAAATAGCAGAGATGCACCGGGGGCACAACACAGAACATGTCTTGATAAGCAACATATTAGCACAGTTGTTGCCCGCCGAAGAGGGAACCACACAAACCCGAATAGACCTCCACCTAGCAATCGATGATAAAAAAGGAAGTGAGACATCTGAAGAGCATTCTATTAAGACTGACTCCCATGAGTATGAGTGGAGATCCCTTCACGACTCTGAATCATCGATCCCAAATTATTCCCCTCGGTCAGACACTATCATAAACCTAGAAGACTTATTTGACCAACTGTCCATTGCTGAACAACAATGCATAGATAAGCATGTCATTTATCAAACCTCGAGTGGTGCATCCACATCATATTCTAGTTTTGTAGGAACCATATCTGTAGTCCCTTTCAGTCAACTAGAGTCAGACAACCATGAAAGTATCTATCTTGTACACCCAGAGCTAATAGAGTGGGATCAACAAGGACCCCCTGATTTAGATGTCTTTGAGAACGATGAGGCTATTGTTGATTTCATGGGACTTAGGGAAGGCATTCCATCAGGAGACCATAAGGTAGGCTTCTCCGTTGACCTTGACAAAGTGGCATATTTCAGGGAGGCAACTCCTCTTTCCATTCTACAAAAGAAAAAAGAACAAAAGAATGATAAAAAGCTAAAATAAGATGTATCTTCTAGAGAAAACCTCACTGAGGGGCTAGAAGATGGAAAGAAGGAACTCCTCCCCTTGACAGTGGAAAAATCAGCATTACTAGTAGAAGAAATAGAGGAAGTCAATTTGGGAGATGACAAGAACCCAAAGAACATATACTTGGGAAAATCACTCACCCCTGAGGAGAGAGAACAGTTTATCAGCTTCTTTAAAGCAAGGATGGTCAATTTCGCATGGTCCTACTTAGATATGCTAGTGTTAGATCTAGAGCTAGTACTACACCATCTCCCATTGCCACCCAATGCCAAACCTGTCAAGCAGAAGCTGAGAAAGATGCATCCCCATGTTGCATTGCTAGTCAAGGTAGAGTTGAAAAAGATCCTAGATGCCAAGTTCATAAGACCTATACCATACGCAGACTGGATATATAACTTGGTGCCAGTTACAAAGCACAGTGGTCAAATACAGATTTGCACAGACTTTAGATATCTCAACATAGCTTGTCCCAAGGATGACTTTCCCTTACCCAACATCGATATGATAGTAGATCTAACTGCTAGACATCAAATGCTATCACTCATGGATGGATTTTTCAAGGTATAATCAGATAAGGATCGCGCTAGAAGACCAACATAAAATAGATTTCCAATGTCCTTGGGGCACTTACTGTTGGAACGTCATGCCATTTGGTCTCAAGAATGCTAGCGTGACATATCAAAGGGCTATGACAACAATATTTCATGATCTCATCTACAAAACAATGGAAGACTATGTGGACGACATACTAGCCAAGTCAATGCTTCGCAAGGATCATCTACAAGTATTGGGACCAATCTTTGACAGAATGCAGGAATTCAAGGTCCGTCTAAACCCAAAGAAATGTGCATTTGGTGTCATAGCAGGAAAGCTACTAGGGTTCATAGTGTCACATAGAGGCATCGAAGTAGACCCAGAGAAATTCAAAGCAATATTGGATATGCCTCCACCATCAAACCTGAGGCAACTAAGAGGGTTACAAGGAAGGCTCCAATCAATTAGGTGCTTCATAGCTCAGCTAGCAGACAAGTGCCACCCATTCCAACATCTATTGCATAAAGACGTCAAATTCATATGGATCGAGCAATGCAAACAAGCATTCTAAATGTTCAAGGACTACCTCCTCAAGTCTCCTATATTGGTGCCACCAGTCCAAGGTAGACCATTGCTTCTGTATATCTCAGCAACAGAGTCATCATTAGGTGTACTGTTGGTACAACATGATGACGCAGGTAAAGAAAGGGCCATCTACTATCTAAGCAGAACATTGGTTGGATATGAGCTCAACTATACGCCAATTGAAAAGTCATGCCTTGCAGTTGTCTTCACTTCCCAGAAGCTGAGACATTATATATTGAGTCACCAAACAAAGTTGATCACACATATTGATCCTTTAAAGTACCTCCTAAGCAAAGTAGCACTCATCGGATGACTTGTGAAGTGGGTAATGATCTTAAGTGAGTTTGACATTGAGTACATAGATATAAAGGCCATCAAAGGGATAGTGATCGCAGATCAAATAGCAGAGGCAACCATTCAGGACCATCAGCCTATTATTTTTGACTTTCCTGACGAATCTATTATGACACTACAACTAGCGATTAAGGTATGGAAACTCTATTTTGATGGGTTGTGCACGAACCATGGTGCAGGGGCAGGGATAGTGCTTATCGCTCCTGATCATGATACAATTCCAAAGTCTTTTAGACTCAACTTACCATGCACAAACAACATAGCAGAATATGAAGCACTGGTCATCAGTCTAAAGATAGAAATTCAATGGAGAATCAAGCACCTTAAGGTCTTTGGAGACTCATAGTTGGTCATCAGTCAAGTCAACAATGATTATACAACCAAAGATGAGAAGCTCATACCATACAGAGCATAGATGGAAACACTATGCACAAAGTTTCATTACATTTTCTTCGAGCAAGTCCCACAAGCACAAAACAAAGCTGCAGATGCAATGGCTACCATAGCATCATTGATTGATATGCCAGGCAACGAAACAAGATTCCAATTTCTAGTAGAGCAACTCTTGGTGCCATCACATCAAGCATCCATCACAGAATCAACATGCATTATTGTTGGTCCTAAATCCCCAAGGTACCAAGATGTATACAACTACCTCCAAAACAATGTATTACCTCCCAATTTGTCTAGGAACCAGAGAAAGTCCCTCATCTGCCAAGCCTCTAGGTATACCATCCTCTCAACTACTTTATATAGATGAAGTCTAGACGGAACGCTACTACGATGTCTCACTTCCACAGAATCCTAGAGAGCTTTGTACGAGGTACATGAAGGAATTTGTGAAACCCACGGAGGTGGCAATAGCTTAGCTAAGAAGATCATCTGCATGGGATACTATTAGCCCACAATAGAGACAAATGCACACAAACATGTACAAAGGTGTAGATAGTGTCAGATTCATGGAGACCTCATCCATGCACCAGCCCAGGAACTAAATCCTATCACATCACCATGGCCATTTTCCATGTGGGGATTTAACCTAATGGAAAAAATTACACCTTCTTCAGCAAATGGACACAAATACATCATATCGGCAACATAGTACTTCACCAAGTGGGTGGAAGCAATTCCTCTCACTTACATAACTGGAAAGAAAATAGCAATGTTTATACCTAACCACATTATCTGTCGATATAGGATCCCTCAAACTATCCTGACAGATCATGGTACACCTTTCCAGAACAAGGATGTTGAAGAGCTATGCAAACAGTTCCATATCAAACAAGGGTTCTCCTCATTTTATTATCCTCAAGCGAATGACCAAGGCAAAGATATAAACAAGACAATCTTGAAAATCTTGAAGAAAATAGTGAACGAATCAGGGTGAGACTGGCATTTACAGCTTAGTCCCGCATTATGGGCATATAGAACTAGTGTGAGAATACCTACAAGAGCCACTCCTTTCTCCCTAGTCTATGGATCAGAGGTGGTATTACCCCTCAAAGTGGAAATCCCATCCCCAAGGATATCTTTGAAGAACCTGATTACAAATGAGGACTACAAAGTAGCAAGGCTCTTTGAACTGGAGTTACTAGATGAAAGAAGACAACATGCCTTCAACCACTTACAAGGCTATCGGAATCACCTTAGAAGAAACTATCACAAGAAGGTGAAGCCACAAACATTTGAGGTAGGAGACCTTGTCCTCATGGAAAATCAAAAGAACCAAGCAGAAAGAGTCAAACCTGGAAAGTTTGAGCCTAACTAGCTAGGCCCCTTTGTCATCATCAGCTTCACCCATAGTGGGGCATTCATACTAGCGACACTAGAAGTAGATCAGCTCCTCAGATACATCAACAACATGCACCTCAAGAGGTTCTACCCCTGAGGTCTCTATGGTTAAGGCACCTATCTACATATCCAAAAAATACCCAAAAAATCAGAAATACAAAATGTTACCTTGGTGAAAACCTGGCAAACAGGCGCCCTGGCGAAAAAAAAAAAGAAAAAAAGAAAAAAAATTAAAGAGAAACAAAATGACTCTCTCAGTGAAAACCTGGCAAATAGGAGCTATTGAGTAGGTACCTTGGTGAAAACCTGGCAAACATGCGCCAAGTATTCAAATCCAGCTTCACCATCAATGAAATACCAAAAAGCTTGAGCGCATTTCAAATGCAAGACTGGCTACCTAAGCTATATCCAGAAGCACAAACCCCTCTAAGCACCAATCACTTACCCATGGTTAATATTGGTCCACCAGACTGGGGGGCGATTCTAAATGTCTTGAAAAAATCCAAAAAAATTAGAAAACTCATCAAAAATCCTAAAAAGATCAAAATGTTCTGAGAAAATCAATCTTCATAAAAAACATTCAAAATATTGCAAAATCCCAAGCAATAAAACCAACTCAGTTATCAAGAGAGTAAAGGGTGATCATGCCCAGTCAATGTCACAATCATGAGCTTTGTGAATTAGCATTGGGCTCATCTGACACAACTTTATCAATCTATCAAATCAATCAGCAAGCAACTGGCAACCAAGCCAATCTATCAATTGTTACAATCACGAGCTTTGCGAATTAGAATTGGGCCCATCCGACACAGCTTGATCAGCTGCCAAAATGATCACAATCAATCATTCAAATCATATCAGTCGTATTACACAGTGATGGATACACTCAAACTAGACAGGTCATTCTTATACGAGTAATCTATTATTGAAACCAGACACACTCAAGCAATCAAGCCAATCAAGCCTATCCAAAGAGTCGAGCCAATCAAGAGAATCCAACTGCATCAAGGAACCATCCAAAAATGTTGACTAGTTTAGTTAGTCGGTCAGATGTCAGTCTATATTTCGCGGTTATGTTCTTACGCTACTCCAGGATCCACCATGTGAGGAGAGTAGCTATGATAGATCATGACTTATTTTCTTTGATTATTGTCTATTGAATGCTCATTTCAATTTCAGGGCCATGATGATTTAGGATAAATGCGGTAGGTGCTGTCACTTATCTGGCAGCTGCATAGTTCCACGATATGAGCTTAACCCTAGGAAAGAATTGGACATTCCTTCTCTTTTATTTGCTTGTTTGGTTTATAGAATCAAGAGCTCGCAGCGTTTTTCAGATGGACTTTGAGTGTGTTGGAGTTCTATCTTGGTTTCTATGGTCTTTCCCTTTATGTTGCAAACAAGAGCTCACGATGCTATTCAGATGGACTCTAGGGCATAGGAGTTGTATCTTGTTTTCTTTGGCTTTCCCTTTTTGGAATCAAGAGCTCGCGGTGTTATCCAAATGGACTCTGGGTGCATAGGAGTTCTATCTTGGTTTCTTTGTTTCAAGTTTTTTTTTTTCAGAGGATAAAGTGGTATCTAGATGGTCAATATCTGGGTGCTTTTGGCTCTCTTTCTTTTCAAACAGAGAACATAGTCGAACCCAGATGGTCAATATTTGGGTGCACTAGGTTCTCTTTCTATTCAATCTCTCTACTCCTTCTGCTATCAAGGGGTCATGGCGGCATCCAGGTGGTATGTGATCTAGATACATTGGACTCTCTTCGGAATTTCAGAAAATACAGAAAAAGATGCAATGAAATCAAATATTGGAAACAGGGGCAGTGACTAGGGACACTCATCCTTTCTATCAAAACATATCTATTAAAAAAGTGAAAAAAATCCTTTATATCATTCCATTCTATTAGATCAATCTCAGAGAACATCTATCCATACTAACTTCTTTCTAATTAAACATGCATTTCATTTCCACCATCTTGCATATACATGTCAGTATCATAGGAAAAGTAAATCATCCATATACGAGTCTGCATAGTAGAATCATATTGCATATACATCTCATCATCTAAAAACCAAATAATGTAGAATCATACATATAGCAAGTAAACCATTGCACATCATATCAAAAAACCTAAGTTGCATCTCATATAAATCAAACTATATGAGTACAATGAACTGTCGCAAGTCTAAACAAAGGAATGTAATCAACATATATATCAATAAATATCAGTGTGTCGGGATACAAAAATGGATACTACTCAGAGTATATCAAATGACATCACTACAAAAATGGTACATGATACATAATGGGATCAACATGTGCTACCTCCACCCTCACCAGGAGGTGGACGAGGGGGTGGCATATCAGAAGATGGTCTCTGTGATGAACCAGGAGTTCCAATACCGCTGCTCTGTGATCGCTGGGCCCTGCTCAATCTCTGGGAAGCTGTGTAACTAGGCACCCTCTACTCTGTAGGAACTGCACCCTCATAATGGCGCCTCTAGTACTCGATCTCTCTCTGGGAATCACACCTAGATCTATAGTATCAGTCAAGGACATCTCGGTGAGAGGCATCCTGTACACTGTCAATAAATGACCAAACCTCTGCTCAAGCCTGTCACTCTCTAGACTCAGCTGTTGCAACCCGAGCCTCCAATGTTGTAGCACGAGCATTAGTAGAAGCAAGCCTGGCCTGGAGATCTTGTACCTGTTGAGTGAGACGCTCCAACTCTGATGGATCTACCTCCATAACTCCCATAGCCACGTCCATATCTCCCTCCTCAGCCTTGTCTCCCAAACCCTCATCTCCCCTCCCCCTCACCACCCAGGAGTCATCATCACTCTCTGAACTCTCCCTGGTACTGCTTCCAGTACTGCCGCTACCAGTCGAGGAACTAGTCCCTGCACTCTGCTCATCTAGAGCCTCCACATCTATATCCCCAATCTCAACATCCACATCCTCAACCACTACCCTGTCCTCCTCTCTCGGAGCCAAAACAACACCAGTCCTCCGACGTACCCTCCTCACCAACTGGGGTGCCTCCTCCTCCATCGCCTCCTCATCCTCTAAAATAGTGCTCAAGCCAACTCTCAGAGTACTAGTCTGACCACCACTCCAGCCAACTCTGGTTCTCACTCCACCACCAACACCCCCAAGCCTAGGATCATCTCCCCTCCCCTGTCCTCCATCTCTCCCCCCATACCTACGTCCATCACGACCCCCAAATCTACCTCGAGCTCGACCACCATCCCTCTCTCCATGCCGACCTCCCCTACCTCGTCGTACCCATCGGGCCCTCCTCATAATGGTCCTAGCAACAAGATGAGAGACATCTATCAGTGCAACTAGTCAGGCTTGCACCCAATGAGCATCATACTGCGGTGTGTGCCTGCAAAAGATCAAATTCAAGTATCAGTACCACAACAAAAAGACAAGGGTATAACAAAGAAAATGACCAAGTATCAGAAAGTAGTAATGAAATTATATAAACAATCAGAAAACAAGACAAACCTGCATCTACAGTAGCCGAACGCCATGTCCATGCAATAGGAAGTAAAGCTGCAAACTCAGTACAAGCAGCATCAAGTGATACTACACCACCCCAGATGGTAGAGTCCCTTGACCTACGAGCAAAGTAAGAATAAGAATCAGACACGTCCTGCCGCTCACCGAACTGACGCAACACCCTGTCAGTGTTGTGAAAGTCAATCATATGAACATGGTCAGTAACACGTCCAATAAGATATCTTCGCTAACGACAGAAGGGAAGATGGATGTCCTCTCCATCCCAGATAGGGCAGTCTCTATAGGGCCTCCATATGAAGTAAGGAATCATATCCAGCTGCTGGCGCCAATACATCAAATGACCCATGTGGGTCTGCATAATGGCTCCATCGTACATGTACACATAAGGCCTGTCGGTTGGCAAAGCATGCATACCAACAGGGTGGCAAACAACTATGTGCTCCCATGCCCATATCTGGAGAAGGGTCGCACCATAGCTGAGCGACTTACCATTAAGGTAAGCCGCATAGAACATATGAAAGTGCATGTGAAGCCAACATGCATGGCCCCCAAGCATAAACAGTACGATCCCTGACCATACTCTGAAGCACAGTACCAAAACTGACAGAAAATCCATGCTGCCGACAATCAGGGCATAAGATGTAACAAATCAGGCTGCGTAGTAACGTGGATAGTCTATCGAGGCCTAAACCAAATCTAGACCATGGAATATCATAAGCACTAGACAATCCAAGCTGATCCCAGGGCAATCCATAAAACTCTTTCAAAGAAACAATACCAGATCG
This sequence comes from Thuja plicata, assembly GCA_018584345.1. NCBI lineage: Eukaryota > Viridiplantae > Streptophyta > Pinopsida > Cupressales > Cupressaceae > Thuja > Thuja plicata. Next base: position 1,695,391 of record MU223425.1, read on the forward strand.
GGTGGCATACTCAACAAGCACACCCTGGATTGGAAGTTGGAGGATGTGGTACACATCCTCCAATGTGACAGTACACTCACCAGTGGGTAACCAGAAAGTGCATGTCTCAGAATGCTAACGCTCTGCAAAAGTGGAGATAAAACCCCTGTTGGTCGTGATCTCTGGCATATAGAAAATCCAATACAATCCTAGGTCCCTAAGCACTGACCTCTCATCCTCTGAGAGCTGGAACCTATAAACAAGACCCACCAGTCTTGACTCTCGACAGTGCAGAATCCGCCTGGTGAACTGCACACAAAAATAAAGCAAAAAAATATTAGTAACAGTCATACAGAAAAGTATCAGAAGCCAAAATATATAGATATCAGACAAAGAAATTAGGCAGATAGGTCTAAAAAAGTGATTGCAGTAATAAAACCTATAAAAGCGGTACACTTATGCTATTGCAAAACATTTCAATCAAATGCAGAACACAAAGAGCAAATGTAGAAATCAATCAGGGCGACTGCAACACTTTTATCATTTGCAGCACTAAACCAACAATTGTGGCAAAACCGCAGATGATTATGGCGCCTAAGTCAAAAATTTAGAAAACTAAAAATTTTCAAAGCAATGAATGAGGGCATTAATGACATGCAAAGTGATAAAACTCACCGAACGTCCTGCTCCAGCTGGTCTCTGATAGGTATAGACTCGGTCGGATATATGTGTCACACCAGGAAGGCCCACCATCGCACAAAAATAGGAGAAAACAGACAGAAAACTAAAGCAAAACTCACCAAGATATCAAGAGCTCCAAGATCGCAATGTGCCAAATGAATGACCCTCTTGGCTACTTATAGGGATTTTCAAAAACCCTAATTTCATAAGGAGGCCCGATTTTTCTTCCCGGTCCCTGAAAACTTCCACACTCAATATCAGGGGCAACACTCAATATCAGGGGCAATATCAGGCATTTTTCAAATCAGTCAGCTACCCAGATTCAGAAATTGCGGTTTCAACAAATTAATGCTCATGTTCAGACTTTTCGCTCAAATTTGTTGAGGGGGCATAAATACACCTACTATCACTGGGGAAAGCTGGGGCAAGATCAAATCTAAAAATTCTTTAACACACTGCGACAAGTCACATCGCATCAAAGAGGGGCAAATGTAGACACCCGAAAATGGACAGGTTTGCGACTTTACATTAAAAACACTAATTTTCATCTATTAATTAATAGTTTTTTAATCATTAATTAATCATCTATTTTCCTCTAAATTCATTCCCCAAATCATCTAATCAAATTCCCAAAGTTAATTAAATAATTAATTTTATTTAATTAATTAACCTTAATTGAATAATTACCAATAATTAATTAATTAAATTAAATTTCTTATAGTTTAAATTCAAATATTTAAACTTACTAATTAAATTCTTCCAATTAAATCAATTTCAATTAAATTAATTTAATTTCATCAAATAAAGCAATTCTAAATAAAAAAGAATTCAATTATCTTACATGTTGAAAACTTCAATTAAATAAATGAATTAAATATTCATTTATCTTCAAAGAGATAACTCCAATCAGATCACATGGGTTACTCCACCATCTCTCCAATCCACATGGGTAACTTCACCCACCTCTTCAGTTCAAAAAGGTAACTCACATTTAGCTCTTCAGTCAACCACACTCTGTCTCCTCTTTACCAATTGAAGAGGTGGATTTTACTGATGGCTTCTCCAGTTCCTTTTAATCTCAACCGTTCATCTCCCTTATCTCTGGGATTGATCTCAACTGTTCATTTCATCCTCAATTCCTATATAATAAACCCTTCATAACAATTTGAAGGATCCAGGATTTCAAGCTCTCGTGCACCATTACTATGTCAGTTTGGTTCTAGCATTCAAGCCATCTTGCGATCACACACACTTGTTTCAATTAGCAAATTCTCCACACTTCTCAAGTCACAGACGCTGCCCACACCAATACTGAGCATCAAGAACAACGTTTCAGAAGGAGTAGAGAGAGACAATAGAAGCTTCAAGCGCTTCGGGGTTTGCATTCATTCATTTTCCTTTCTTGTGCTTGTACATTTTATTGGTTATGCTTCAAGTTATTCATTTTAGTAGTTATTGTGTACTTGATTTATATCATTTGTAAAAGTTTGCTACTAACCCTTATGTTTGGAAAGCTTGGGAACCATGAATCATGAAAAGAGGCATACATTTATCTAATGTGATAATACCAATGCAATTAACATTTCTAAGAATCCAGTCATGCATGCTAAGACTAAGCATATTGCTACCAATTATCACTATCTGAGAGAACAAGTGAAAGAAAAAGAGGTGATACTGGAATATGTTCAATCAAAGGAACAATTAGCTGATATATTCACCATGCCATTACCGAAAGATACATTTGAGTACTTGAGATAGAGACTAGGGGTACAACCCTTGTCTATAGGTCAGTAAGATGACTAGGAGGCTACATCAGCCTACACAAAATCAGAAGATCATTCATGTTGATGCAAGCACCGAAATGAACAACAACAAATACATCTATACACAGCAAGGTACAAATATGCATCAAACACCAGAGACAATGTATTAATGATGGATAGGGAAATTCAAGGAATATATTATATAAAGGGATGGAAGATGGTATAGAATAATTGTTTGGCAGTGTTGTCAAAGGGAGAGAGATTCTCATTATCATAAGGGAAAGAGATTCTCATTATCAGAAAGGGAGAGAGATTCTCATTATTTTTAGAAAAGACTATATCATTATCCATGAAGAAAAGTTCCTAAAAATGAAAAGGAAAAGTTAATCTTTATCCATAGGGAGAGATTACATATGAAATATCCATCTAAGGGATAGAAGTAACAAAGGGAGAGAATATATCTAAGGGAGAGATTGTTGTCAAAAGAAAAAGAGATTATCAAGAAGAGGAACAGTCAAGGCAGAGAACATATCAGAAACAAAAACAAAAGCTGCTACATCTATCCAGTGAAGGGATTAAAGATTGAAGAAACCCACTCTGCAAGAAACAAATCTAAGCAATTTGAGCTTACCGAGAGCTAGACATTTGTAATAGTTACAATAGAAGAGATTGATGAAACTTTTATATTTCATATTGTATTAGTAATAATATAGTATGATAATGTAGTGTGCTGCCATTAATGCCAAAGGGAGAGATTAATGACATGTAACTGATTGAATGTTTGAAGATGTTAAGTCGATCACTAAAATGCAAAAAGATAATGCAAGACATTAAATCAGTTAATGGATTGTATTTTCATTGATGTCAACTTGATATAATCTAATTGGTTATAATCAAAGTGTCAAAGACTTCAGAGAATCAGAGAGACAAAGATTATGCTTTCAGTAATGCATAAAAGACAAGCATTCACTAAGTAACTTCAAACACCGATGGCTAGTGGAACCCGACGGACAGAGATAACAAAAAGTTAAGTCACAGTGATGCCCAAGAAAATAAATTGATGAGCATTACCGAAGAGCAGAATCACAAGCATTATCGACGGCCATAATTACAGTGTTAACTGATGAGCAGAACTTTGCAGTGAAGCTCGAAGGACAGGCAACCCCGACGGATAGAAAACACCGACGGAGTAGCCTGAGGAGAACTGAAGTTTTGACTGAAGCTATCAAAGAGTTAAAACACCAAAGTTAACTGGAGTTCAGAAACGACAAAATATCTAGCTTGCAGAGCTAAAAATAGACTTAACTGGTTGTTATCATTGTTTTCATCGACAAGATAAAGCCAGAGATAAGTAAATGATTTAAAGTTGTTTTATCCAGTTGGCAAGAAGATTTCTACGAGATAAAACAAGGGTTATGCTTTAAATCAAGATTGGCTAAGATTGTGGATCACGCCAAGAAAAAGAAAATCAAGAAGAGAGAAACAATGATATCATGTCTATAAAGAGACAACTTAATTCATTATGAATTAAGGGAAGTGAATGAAAAAGAGGATGTTGAAGAGAAACTGATGAAGAACAACTTCATACAGTCCTGATCAATCAAGCTGAGGAAAGAGCTAAAGATTTCTGCAGACACCGAGCAACAGAGCACAACATCATCGAGTTGTAACAAAAGTGGAGCAAAGGTATTGAAAAGATATATTGATCAGAATGGTTTAATGAGCTTACAATAGATCTGAAATCTACAAGTATAAGTTGTATATGTGAACAGATCATTTACTGTTTTAGTTTAACCATTGATTCAGAAAGTCTCTTAACCGAGTGAGATTTAAAGATCCTTTCTATATTGAGATACATCCCAAGGAGTATCAAAAAGTTTGATCATGAAGATAGCACGAGATGCCAGATACCATTTGACAAACCATGGTTTGGTCATAGAAGGTAGCATAGAGATGCCCGATATCAAGTGACAAACTAATCTTTTAAATCCTCTAACAAGGTCATACCTAATAGTGTGTTTGTAACCTTTAATAGGGTTGGCTCTTCACCGAGCTCACTTCAGAAGAGTGAAAATTTTGGGTTACGTGTCCCAAGTGGTTTTTCCCTTAACAGGGTTTTCACGTTAAAAATCCATGTATCAATGTGTTTATGAGTCATTACTTTAGTGTTTTGCATTACACATAACTAGTTTGGATTGATCGGTATACACTAAGCAATTTACTATTTTTCGGTAAATGAAAGACTGTTATTCGGTAAACAATAAGAATAAGTTTTAACAAAGCACTCCGAGCAGTAGTTATTTAAGAAGTATATTTGAAGGCATACATCTTGTAGGACTGAAGATAACTAGAGGCTTAATATTGTGGTAGTACATTTTTGGGTTGATTTATTGGAATATTTTTGAGGCCATTGATTCACCCCCCTCTCAGTTATTACTAACATTCCTCCCCCTCTACCTTCATGGCTAAATCCTCGTCTACCCATCCACACCTATGTCTATATTTATCTCTAGGCCATCTATATCATAATAAAAATAGTTGGATCCATTAGTGGAACTAGCCTATGTTGAGCCCACCATGAATCATACTTAGGTTTAGTCCCTGCATCTGCCACTACTGACTGCCAAACCCCTAAGTAGGAAGCAAGCTATCAATTCAAGAATAGGCTATTTGTGAAAAAAGGACAAGTCCCTGCTGTGAAACCTCTTTACTAGTGTGAGCGAACATCCCTGAATCGATCGATACCAATGGTCTCTTACCAAATTATCTAAGGATTATATCAAGTCATTGTTTACATAGAATCATCTAGCTTTGCACTATGAACCTAATGAGATATATCTCCTGTTGATAATATGGTAAGTGTTCATCATCATTATCCCATACCACATAATCAATGTATGGGCGCTAGGTAAAAACTCCCATAATGTCCAATTGATGGTATCAACCTATCTTTGAGTAACTATGTCATCATAACTATACACATAGGGATTCCCAACCTCCATCTATCAATCAAAAATGGCCTCCATATGGAGATATACTCCCAGGCCCAAACCTCAAGCAATGCGACCCTAGAACCCAATGACTGCACACCAAGGCAAGCAATAAAGTGTAGCTAATAGTACAACATAGCTAGAATACAAGGACCCCACACATAAAAATGTTTTCAGTCCACATACCATGTATCACTTGACCCCAGCCCACAGTAAATCCATGACCACATCTATTAAACACAAGTACCCTTTCCACAACTGCACATAGTACCATAAATAACCTGTCATAGATAGCTTCCATGGTAAACCACCTAATCTTTGAATAATCATTCATCTGTAGCTCAACCTAGATATAATAAAATAAGTTGCACAAGCCCCTATCCCTAACCTTAGCTCGTACATAACTCTCTCTCTCTCTCTCTCTCTCTCTCTCTCTCTATGGGTAGGGATGCATAATATATGCCACATGTTCTCAAGAGTCACAAAGCACTCCCAGTCAGCAAATGAAAAGAACAAGCATCAAAGTTCCACCTCTTTGTCAAAGCTATTATTAGACCCTTATTTACCCTAATCTAGAGCATATAAGTGACATTGTATAAACCTATAGCTAATAGTATATCCTGATTACCAACATCTAATTGATGACATAATGCCAAGCAATCTGATATTCTCTCATGAGTGATCAAAACAAACACCCTAGCCTAAAAAATGCAAAAGCATGCTATAAGTTAGCCTCTATCCTCATGCAGTCAAAGTGAACTAAGAATGAAAAAAATTGCAATTAAAGACATGCCAAATTAGGCATGTTTACAATTGCGGTGTTATAAACCAAACAAATGCGATGCATGCTCAGAATCATATACCATAAGCCACTTGTATTGAATTAATCAAAAACATCCTTTAACCATCATATGCATCACAAAAATAAGAAAATGAATTTCTACATACCATGAATGTGGTGCATTTACAATAGTATTATTATTTCATGACTACAAACCTTACTCACTAAATACGACATTTAGCCAACTATTGTAGTAAAATTGTATGCATTTGTGGCATTTTTTCCAATAGAATCCTAAGACCTATAAAATAAAATGTATAATTAATAGCAATAAATGCAAGTCAAAGTAAAAAAATGGTGGTTGTTGCATCAAATGCTTGACATCACTCCATAAACTAGCTCAGAGGGCTCCAAATTCACTCCAATCTCCAAAGCTTAATGCACACAAATGACCTTCAAAATGACCTTTTGGCCCTCTTTATACCTATTTTTTTTGCCTCGATGGATGTTCACACATTAGTTTTTCTATTGGTTGAGTTCCTTTTGGGATTCTAAAGCCCATTAATTGTACCTATTGGCCTCATTTTTTTAGTTGAATTCATTTTCATATTTTTGATCACATTGTCGACAAATTGAACTTGATGTCGCATTTTTCGGTAAATTTCTTGAGGGGGCACCATATTACAACGTTGTCAACTCATTCTCATTGGGGTATATTGGGGCAATTTTTTTTCCAACTTATAATTTGAAACAACGCTCAAAATCTCATTGCCTCAAAGAGGGGCAAAATGTGAACACCTAAAATTGTCTTGTCGCCTCTGAGCAACATTTTTACTAATGTTTCTCTTTATTAATTGAATAATATTTATTATTTAATTAATTTGTGTCTTTCCTCTAATTCAAATTTCAAATTGATATTTCCCACCTATTTCTCATAATTAAGTATTTTATTATTATTTAGTTATCTAATATTTCTCTAAATATTAATTGAATGATTTTATTATTTAATTAATCTCTTTTCTTAAATTTTAATTAAATTATATCTTGTTCTTGTCACCCACAATTAAATAATTATTTTAAATATTTAATTATTTAACTCCTACAATTAGATGAGTTATTTACTTTATTTAATTATTAACTCTTTTCAAGAAAGGTTACTTCTTCTAAAATAAATAAAATATTTATTTTATTTATTTATCTCCTCATACACAATTAAATAATTATTTAATTTTAATTATGTCTTCTACTTCCACCTCCCTAACTATCACTCACTGTTATTCTAACTGAGTCATCAATTCTGTAAATTTTGTCATGCAGCCAGTCATTTGTCAATCAGTCAAGTCATCTCTTTAGTCCACTTAGTCTATCTGAATAAAGAAATCAAGTCCTCCTTGTTTTCATAAATATCAACCAGTCTTGTCAAATCTTGTCCGTCCAATATTAATTAGTGCCTTTTAATATCAACCGTCTGTTGAAGTCCTAAAATATATAAAAAGAGCTCTGCTTTCTCATTGTCATTAACCACAATCTTTGAATCTTAATGTGTCACATAGTAACTGGTGCAAATTTGAGAGACAATATTACAACACGAATAAGAGAAGAACAATGGAGAACTTGGTGAAGTTGTTTGCATATGAGATTGCTTAATTTTACTATCCATTTTGCATTCAATTTCATATTTTGATTCTATGATTGATAGGATAGGATGATTGCTTTGAGAATATAGTTTTTGTGGTTACCTTGTTTATCTCATTGTTGGTTTTGATTATGCTTTATTTCTTAAGCTTGCACTCATATTCTTGATTTAAATATTAATTTAAATACAAAATGGTCCCAAAAGTGCTTAAAGGAGAGGGAAGCTAAAATGAGTGCCAGGAGAACATGAAATTGGACTCATTAATTAAATGAGTACAATTTATGACACTACATTAAGTCCCCACTTTAGTGAGATTATGAACTTATGCTCATAGTCATAATAAAGTAGAAATGAAGAGATAGAGCATATGAAAGAAAGACAAGTTAGGGATAGGATGACACTAAGTTTTTGAGGAATTATCAAGCCCCCAAGCATACGATCCTATCAATCCATGCAAAAGACCTTCAAATACACACAAAGAAAACAACATTAGTACTAAGAAAAAGGTTCCAAGTAAACTAGTTGAAGAAACCTTGATGTCAAAATGTCTTAACCACTAATATCATCCTCTACATGTTATTCCAAGAGCACAAGTGGAATTATACAAAGAATAAGGATGTACACCAAGTAAGGTGATAAGAAGACATGAATTCCATTAGCAAAAAAAATGTGTTATGTTGGTGATTCATGTTAGAAGGAGAAGCACAAATTCCAATGGACAACAATGTTTCTCTATATTTTGTGATCTATGTAAACTAGATTAAAATTGAGCTAGGAAGGTTACTTTATGCTCTTTCACTCTAGAGATGCACCAAACTCAAAGATTGGCATAGAAAAAACCTTTTTTACAAGGAAATCCAAAACATAACTACAAAATGGGTGTTGCAACAACACTAACACAAATATTACCAAGAAAACCCTTCTATTTGATTCTTTTCAATTTGAAAATGCAACCAAGCAACAAGGAGGCCTCATACCCCCCCTTAAGATGCCTACATAACTCCATGTTCATATCTTAAGGAAGATAGAAATCTACATCAAGGGTAAACATCTTCTACCACAAAGGGGATATTGTCAGCAAAAGTGCATACACTCCAAGATGGGAAGAAAGATCCTTGTAAAGTATGTGTTTCTTTAAGAAAGGAAGAGATAGTTGTAAAAGAGATATCTTGCCAAAATATAAAGGGATACTTTTCAAGGATATGAAGCTATCAAAAGGGAGGTGAAGATATATGTATTCTAGAAGTAATCATAATGGTAAAGAAATATATGCATCCTACTTAATCTTGAATACTATTATAATGATTAGGATAACCTTTTATTGTGTGGAGTTCACTGTTATGTATGAATTTGATTGTTTGGTAAAGGGTAGAAGGGATTTATTTCATAGCATGAATCCACAATCTACCTAGAAGAAGTTTATAATTGAGATTGTCAAGCATGATATGAATAAAAATGAGAAAAGTCACGGTCCTACTCTAATAGGTAATATGATTATACCAGGTACTCTCTACCAACATTATCACATCCATGAACACAGAGATAATTAAATTGAATGCATGAATGATCACAATTAATCATATCTAATAAGTCAATGCTACAAACATTAAGGCCTAAACTATTGCCAATTAAGGTGCATCTTATCTTATGTTCATTGATGGAAGGTGTGATTGTGAGGAGACCATTTTAATTTTTAACCTCTAAAGAAGGAAATTCATCTCGTGAGAATATAAAATCATTGGTCTAGCAGAGGAGATAAAAATACCTCTTTTAAATCTTCTTGGATCAACACATGGCACTGAGGTGAAGGCTGAATCAAGTCCCAAAGGGAGATCTTATCTAAATTAGCACAATGTTTTTTAACAAGATTAGGCTCCATACCAACATATTGCAGAAGATGATGGGAAGTAGGGAGAATATTATTTGGATAGTTATATGTGTGAGCCTTTGTATGATAACTAGGTTGTTCTGACATATTTTCTATCATCCTATCTCTTTAAGTAATGTATTTTGCATCTTATAAGGTAAAAAATGTCTCTTTTCTGTCTTAGCAACAATCACAAAATGGTTTTGACGTTGAGGTGCATATTGAATAATTTTAGGCCCCATAGGACTAGAAACATGAATAACATTGACTTGATTAGGCTCTTTGTTCTCCAAGGATTTATTTCTAGAAGGGAGATCGTCAAGAAAAGTGCTAATGATATCATCATCTTGTTCCAAGGTATTCTTAGGATTATTACAAACTACGGGAGATGGATTAATGAGATCCATGAAAGCTTCATCTCTAGTAGAGATGCCATTTAGGTGCATGGGAGGTAAAGTGCCATTAAGAAAGGCGTTTGTAATATCATCCTCTTGTACTAAAATATCTTTATAGGGAGGTATATTTTAGGAGAAGGATCAACACGATTCCTCAAAACTTCAACCCTAGGAGGGAGGTTTTTGAAATAAGTATTGATGATCCCTTACTGCACCAAAGTGTCCTCATGGATACGAGAATATTTAGGAAAGGGATAAAGTGTTATAAGGGAATCCAAGCTAGTACCACATCTATGAAATGCATGCATCATTTAAATCTAACTAATTGAAATCACAATGGAAATATTTTCTTTTTTCAAATGGAAACATGTGCTAAATGTATGAAATAAGATATAAAAATATGCAATTTTTATGTATTTTTCACTAATGCAAGTGGTTAAACAATGAATGAACACATCTAAATCTAATAATGTTGTACAAAAATCATATCTAAAACTAAAAATTAGAATTAAGCAATTGTAGGGCACGTTGGGTTCACAAAAAATGTAACGTAGGGAAATTAGATCTAAACGTGGATTGCAAATTGCAAATCAAACCCCATTCCATAAATTACATTGGAGAACAACCAAAAGGCCCAACTATAAACCCTTGGGAGGGCTAGGAACAAGTGTTGATTGTTCTCTCGTTTATGTTTTTTATTGATTTGATTGTGATTGGAAAATAAAATTGCAAAAACTAAGTGAAAATGAGAAAAATTGACAATCATCAACATTTTTTGACTAATGTAGATCTGAGAGCCAACTATGATATATAGAACTAGAAATAGGATGCAGAGAGAAACCTATGTATGAAACTTGAGCTCAAATGGAAAGACTAATTTATTAGGCACCATAACCCTTAAGGGGTTCCATGTTTAGAATAGAAGTCAAACTAGTCTCAAGAGACTCAAAACAGTCTATGATCCAACTTTTAGGGAAAATTTATAGGACTATGGTGCTAGGAGCTCTAGTCCTTATGATAAATAAATATGTCAAAATGTTTTTGTCTCTATCTTCTATATTCTCATTTACTCCCAAACTGGATCTAAAACCTATTCTTGGACATTTACCTACACACAAAAAGAAAATGGTGCATGTGTTGTATAGGGGCTTACTTTGGTCAAGCATAGGTTTGGAAGCTACAAACTTTGGAAGATGCTTTCTTGACCCTGCACAGAAACTTGAATAGTGCTATAAAGCCAATAGTCCAAATCGTGTTATCCATGGCCATGGTAAAATAAAGACCATGATGTTTATACTATAATTTTACCAAAAAGATCTTCTAGGTAAGATCTAATATATAGTCACCAACCTCGGTCCTCTAGGAGGAACCTTCAAATTTTTGAGTGAACCTAGCACTAGCACTTCTTACCTAGTAGAGTCGCCAAACATCCATTAGTAAATAGATTTGTCTTTGTAAAAATAAGTTTACATCTAACTCTATGTGCTAGATTGACATAGATGAATGGTATAAAGTCAAATCTAAATGCTATAAATTGAAGTCTTTTTGCTTCTTGATGTCATTCAGATGCTTAGTGAAGTCTAGAAATATGTTCTTGATTCATTGATATCTAGATTATCAATATTTTGGAACTAATTAGGAAAGTGACTGTGCTAGTTTGACATGAAAGAGGCTTCTTGAGATTGATTGAAAGAATGATAATGTTACTATACATATAGAATAGGGGTGGGGGGTGGTTAGTATGTTGAACTTGCTAGTTACTTGTTATAGTAGGGGTATTTGGATAAAAACTAGTTGCATGCTTGGTGTGATATGAATGGAAAGAGGGTATAGGAGCATCATTTTTCATGATATGAGGGTGATAGGATGTATATCTATGAAATTAGGACATGTTTATTCATTCATATAAGTTGAAAATTCATAAAAGTTTCTTCTAAAGCAATAATAACCAAGTATGACTTTTGTAAAATAGGTACATCCCATAACTTGTCTACATGAAACTAATATATTTTCTTCTAGAGTTGCTAGGTGTGTTGTTTTCTTTCCTTCAAAGGAAAAAATCACTAATGTACACATTAAATATCAGTAATAAATGGAAGGGTTATGGACTGAAATAGTCTAAACAATACTTGGGGGGTCCTGGTTGTTAGTTATTTTGGTACAAGAGACTCAAAGTTGAATCCACATGCTTTTTTATTCTTAATTGTTGTTCTAAATACCTTATTTTCCTAGAATTATGTGCTCTCTTTGTTTCCCACTTTTTATATTGAATCAACATGAGACCCTATGTTAGTGATTATAGCTCTACATTTGATAACCATGTCATTTTGCCAACATCTCATGCTACCCTTATTTTAGCAATTTCTTTTCTTCTCTCCTCTTGTTGATTTATTGTTAAATAATCAATTAGAAAGAAGCAAAATATATCAAAAGCCTCTCTTTGCTTAAAATGGTGTTTGTCTTCCTTTCTTACCATGAATCCTTTAATACCCATCTATCAATTTCTTCACAAACTTTTCTAAGCCTCCTTGTTTGACATATTTGTGCTTGCCTTTGTAACTTGTCTCTTAAGAATTCACTTATGAAATTGAAAGTTCTTACATTTTTTTTTGTAATCTCTTTACTCATTTGATGATAACATTTTTACCCTTCCATGCCTAACTTTGTCCTCTCTTTCTTATCCTCTAGTAAAAATTGTGTTTGCCTCTTGTATATTTATTGAACCTCTAATTGCTTGTGTCCATATTTTTTTATCTCATTTGAAATGCCTTATTTATTACTTTCCTTTATTCTTCATGCTTGAATATTTTCTTGTTGACATTTTTGTGATTTGTTTTGAGTTGTTTTTGTTTTGTATTTCTTGTTCTTCCAAGCTAATTTCTTATTGTGTTACTCATGCTTCCTAATTTTATTGCTTCTTGTATTGTTGCCACTTGCTCCCTTATAATTTAATTGTCTTTCACTAGAGATTGATTTGCCTCAATAACCTCATAGAGCTTGTTGTTCCTTTCCCGCTCCTTTGCCTCCATACCATCTCATTGAGATTTTACACTCTATAATTCTTGTACATAAAGATTTGATGACCAAATGAGACTAGTAAATGTGAGGTCACACAATTCTACTTGTTTACCCACTTTGCAAACCCCTAGCTAATTTTAGACCAAAGCCTTGAGATACTTCCTTAATTAACTATGCTTTTAGCCTTTGCTTTCAAGCAATCTTTATTTATTTTCCTCTTGGATTGTATGCATTGACTAATAAATATTTATTTTAATTGTGATTAGTGTAATCTTTATATGACTTAACTGCAACATATTTAGAATTGATTGCGTAGGTTATTTTTATCTTCATATAAATTCACACCTCTTAAGCTCCTAAATGGCAAGACAAATTTCTATGAATTTTTTACCTTTGAGATAAAACCAACTCTCAAGCTCCCGAATGGTAAGTCAAATTTCCATAAAAATATAATTATTTTGGTTAAGCTATACATTGAACAATCTAATATTTGTTTTAATCGTAATTAGTGTAATATTTATACGACTTAATTGCAACATGTTTTGAACTTATTGTGCATGATATCTCTACCTTCATCCTTCATGAAAAACAAACGTGTTTGAATTACTTTAATCTTAGGGACAAGCCCCAACTTCACATCTCTAAAGCTCTCAAGTAGTAAGTCAAATTTCTATGAATTTTTTTTATCATTGGAATAAAGATCCAATCACACACCTCTCAAGCTCCTACATTAAATAAATTTCTTCAAACTTCACCATACTTATCTCGATAAATTAAGAACTTAAACATATTCTTGATTTTTAAGTCATGAAATGATAAAACCATATCACATCCTAAAAAAAATCCCAAACACTTAAAAACTCGACCTAAAATATATATAACCTAAAATAAATATTTCATTCAAATCCAATATTCCTTGTACACCATCAAACTACACAATAAGTTATCTCTTTGACATACATTTTGTTTCTATATATTTTAATAATCTTAAATAAAAGATTCTTCAATTGAAACACCATACCAATAATTGCACCCGGTACAAGGATGAGGTCCTATTCTCACCTAGCAATAATAGAAATAAGGTAAATAAAACCTAAGCTTTTCATCGAATTTTGGGGTCGGTGATCTGTTCTTACTTTCTTCTTTCTTTGACGGAAAATATTCTTCAAACAAGTGGTTGGTCATCTTCACAGAGGAAAGCAACCCATGCATGACAAATATATAATATTTAATAAAAAGGCTTGGCGTCCGAAAAGAGCGTGACCATAGATTCTCGACAACTTGATAGAACTCTCCAAAACACGTGTCACCGTGGTAGACAATTCCACATGGAACTGACGTGGCAGTACAAAAGGCTTGGGCATCAACGAAAGTCTTTGTTTGCCCAGAACGAACTCAATTTTGACGGCCAATATTTTCTTTTCACTTTTTTTTTTTCTCCACAAACAATATTAGTTCACATTTATTTATAAGGAAGGAAGAGTGGGATAAAGTAACATTTTTTTTTTAAAATAAAGGGTGGTTGAAATTAAATGGCATTTCATGTTTGAATAACTGACCATTATTAAATTTAATTGTAATTATATTATATTTATTATAAGTATTAAATATATTAATTTTTTAATTATTATAATTTTTCATAATTATAATATATATAATATTTTTTGTAATTGACCATTATTAAATTTAATTGTAATTATATTATATTTATTATAAGTATTAAATATATTAATTTTTTAATTATTATAATTTTTCATAATTATAATATATATAATATTTTTTGTAACTGACCATTATTAAATTTAATTGTAATTATATTATATTTATTATAAGTATTAAATATATTAATTTTTTAATTATTATAATTTTTCATAATTATAATATAAATAATATTTTTTGTAATTAAAAAATAATAATGTAAAATAATATTAGTAAGTTAATTGTAATGATAATTAAAATTTTAACAATTTTAATTTAATTATAATCTTAAATATCTTTAAGTGTTTCTTTTTGACCATATTCCTAATTTTAATTCAATATATTTTATTTAATTATAATTTATATAATTATAATAATATATTTTTAATAATTATAATTATAACAATTAGAAATATCATTTTTAATTATAATTATTTAAACAATTATTGATTATAAATTATATATAATTTAAATTTTATTTATAATTAATTTTTATATGTTAATTAAATTATTTTGTAAAATATAACAAAATCAGAATTTTGTACTAGGTGGGTGTGCTCTTGCTGGTAATGTGCTGTTAGTGGTAATGCGTTGTTAGTGGTAGTCAAAAACAAAATTTGAAATAAACATAATTCAAAATTTTAATTTGAAATAGTACAATAGGATGAAGTAAACATTTTTACAAAAGTTTTTTTAAAAATTAATGTGTATAAGACCCTAAATTTTTTAGCGAATGAAATAGTCTAAATTAATTTTCGTAATTTAAAAATGTAAGAAATATGTATCTCTTCTATAGAAAGTATTGATTGTATAATAACGTTTAAAAATAATTAATTTTAATTTATAGAAATAAGAATTTTTAATCACTAGTGAACAAAAACTCATTCTTTATATATGATATAAAAATAATTTAATATGTATTTAACTGCATAAAAATGGAGATACGGCCATACGACCGTGTAGTTTAAACCAGTATCCTTGCGCTGTCTGGACATTAGTATGTGTCTGAACAGGTTAACATCAGGAAAATGATTCTCATGGATGGACGGCCGTTATGTTAAAGCATGGATAAGTAAATAAAGGCAAAGTAGCGCCAGGCGTACTGATTAGTAGAGGAGAATAAAAAGAGTGTATTGTCTGGATCGATCGCCTGGGGCATACCATTGCCAGGGATCGAAACGCAGACCTTCCGTTATGCCACACGCCTGCGCTTTGCCCCACACGTTTTTTTCGTCGGATCGGTGACGAGATTGTTGCTTGTGCGTCCGACGGCCAAGAATCCAAATGATTTAGCTTTTACGCCATTGTTGTAGCTTACAAGCAGGCTCTTTTTGCTTTAAGTTAACAAAAACAAAACTGTAAGTTGCAGCCGCATTGTTGGAGATTCATAGATTGCAGCATTTTAGTTAAATTTTAGCAGATTTTGTTTTAGCTAATGCGCTTTTGATTTTTGGTGAGCTAGTTTGAGGGGAGCTCTGAATTAGAGGCAGGGGAAGGTGTGGTTGTTGAAAATGAACCCGAATCAGCATCCGGAGGTGCACTACATAAACACGGGGTTTCCTTACACGGTGACCGATAGCTTTATGGATTTGTTTGAAGGTCTCAGTTATGTTCAGGCCGATTTCGCACTTGCTGAGGCGCTGCAGGATCAGGTATGTTGAAGTTGTTGGGATCCTTTTGACATTTAAAGCTCTGCTCCGATTTTATCTCTTTTTGGCCACAGGAAATAACGGGCCCTTTTCACTTGATTTGATTACATCTTGAAGTTTGCATTCCATGTGGAAAAGATGGAAACCAACAGGATTGGTTTTTAGACATTGTACATTACTATCACAACGGTAAAATTCTTAATAGCAGATAGGTGCTTGTAACATTGATTTCCCAACAAGTCAATTTGTTTGTTTTATTTTTATAGTTCTTTGGCACTCTCCAACCCTTTCTGCAATTTACTGTTTTCCAATCTTCTATTTTTCACATGTATTCCGAGGAATGCATCTTATTTACTGAAAATTACATCACGTTTGTTGATACGCCTGGACTTTTTGCCTTTTATAAGCAATGCACATTCCTTTTCAAACGACTTTCACTGCGTAGAATGTGCTGGGAAATTTTCTTTACATGTTCACTTCCACAAAAATCCTTATCAGCAGCCAAGTGTTTCTTTCTTGTCCTCTTTCAGGGCTTTTTCCTTCATGAGTTTGTTTGGTTGTATTTGTAGTTTTCACATTCTGTGCTTCAAGATCAACAAGTTCAAAATAAATATTTTATTGATTTTCATGGACTTATCTGATCATTCGTACTCATCTGTTGGCTCCATCTGCTTTCTTGTCTGAGAGATGCTTTAAGCTTTCAAGTCTTTTGCTAATAGTAATGGCTATGCTTTCTGGTTCCGATGATCTATTTTGGGATTTCGTACAATGAATTTCTTTCTTTCTGGTTGCCTCTCTCACAGGCAGTGAGCATGTGGACATTTTTATTATTGCAGGGGAGACACTAAATTGATCAAGGGAAAGTAGCCAATTGGATATTGATCTGTAGTTATTGTCCAACCTTCATCATTTACAGCACATTGGACACTACCAAGTAACCTTTATTTAGAATATATTTGTGAAGGACCCACAGTGTACCCAGGTGCCCAGGCGGTACCCTTAGAATACCCTGTGAAGGACCCACATCGTATCTGGGCGCCTAGGCAGTACCCTGGACATGCCTAGGAGTGTACCTGTAGCAGACTGTGAAATGTACCACAGTGGTCTGCATAACCAGCCCTGGGTACAAGTATCCGGTAATACAGCTTGGTTCCTTTCATCATTTGCATAGAAGAGCCACCAAGACAAGGTGTTGTACAATTCCACAAATTTCCTTAGGTGGTTGATCTGCAACAAGTGACAGCTTAAATGATATTCTCAGTGAAGCTTTATTTGTAATCCAGGAATGAGAACTACAATGTGTGAGGGAAACAAGACCTTGCAATATGAATAGGAATTGTCTTGGATCTGAAAAGTAAACATCCTGTCAAAGTGAGGTTGAATTTATGATTGGAAGCCTGCTCCAGTGCAGAATTAATAATCCAAATCAGTGGAAAAAGTAGCAGTATCAGGAAAACAAGATTTTGACATAGAAACTACATGGAAAATCAGGCAAGCAGATAGTGGAACAATAATGATTGGATAAATCAGAAATGTTTTCTTTTGCATGTGAAATCTATGCAAACTTCCACCATTATAAATGAATGTTGACCCTGTGCATATTGACTTGCCATTATGTATGGTACCTTCAAAAGATGAACTCCTCAGTCCACAGGGGCAGCATGTGTATATTGACATGCCATTCTAAATGAATGTTGATCCTGTGTATATTGACATGTTATTTATGGAAAGACTTTGAGTGCTACATGTCTACTAGACAAGTGGAGAAGAACTAGTCGAAACCTGATGCACGTGCTGCCCCGGTGGACTGAAGAGTTCATCTTTTGGAGTACCATAATACTAGATTTAGGAGCTTTCATTGTTCTACCGTTGAACACAGGAAAATATAATTGTTTCTTTTACATTAACCTCCCAACTAATAATGATTTTGTTAGTGGAAATATCAATTAGCATGTATGCCTTAGGTTGTATTGAAATAAACACATGAAAAGAGGTTACCGTAGGTGTTTTGCCAGAGCAAGCTTTGTTGAGTGTGATTTTTTGCAAGGATTGGCAAAACTTTAATTTCAAGATATAAATTGTTGTGTTCACAGCTTCTCCTAAATATTGGATGGGCATGCTCTTGATGTGCATCATGCATTGTGCCACTTTCATAATAGTCTTGTTATGCCTTTCCACCACTCTATTTTTCTATTTAGTGTAGGGTGCAGTTAATTGGCATCGAATCCCTTCTTTTTCACAAAATTCTTTGAATTGAGTGGAGGTGAATCCCTCCCTCCCCCCATTATAGACTGTAAACTCTTGATCTGGTGTTCTCTGAATGTTTCCACCAATGCCTTGAATTTTAGGAAGGCACCATAGCAATAAGAATTCTTTTTAAAGAACTAAACCCACATTTTCCTAAAGAACTCATCCACCAATAGCAGAAAATACCTTGAACAATTGATAGTGAGAGATTTCTAGCAAGGTCTATAGAAATTTGCATGGATAAGAAAAACTTAGCACACTAGGTATCTTCTATAGGAAATGATTTGCTCTTTTGCTTTCCTATCAAACACTTAGCACACAATTCTCGTTTCTTTTGTATTGGGGGTAGCCCTTGAACCATATGGGTCTCTGTTGAGTTTGGCCAAATATTGAAGATTTAAATCACCATTTCTTTCATGCCAAAGAATACTGGCATTATCTTGGAATGGTAGAATCAATAAGCTTATATAGATCCCCTTGCCCAATTCCTCGGTCAAGAATTTTGTCAATGCATTCCACAAAACTTGGCTTGAATATTAGAGTTTTTAATAAATTATTAAATTGACCAATAGATAATATACTTTAATTTTTAGTTCATGGTAGGAATATATCTAACGTTGCGTACTAAAAAATTGAGAGATTCATTTAGCACAATCCAAACATCTACCCTTTCAACCGTATGCGATCTATCAACACCAGATGAAACTGCATCCATATGACTATTATTAACAGTGAACCTTACATACTAGTCTGCTTGACAGGTGAAGTGTTTAGATGTCCTTGAGTCAAAAGAATCAATAACTGCTGTCAATGCTGGTGGAATAAATGCCATGAGAGCAAACTCACCATCTAAATCATGCGTTTCCTTAACAACAACCACATTAGCTTCAACATGCTTCTTGTGGGATAGATTGTATTATCTTTTTCTACTTTCATTTTTAACATGGTCAAATTTATTATAGTAAAATACTAAAAACATTTCACCCTTTTCTTTGGTTGAGAAAAGTGATGCTAGAATTTCTACTAGATTTGCCCTTAAATTGCGCAACAAAAGCACTTTTTGACATATGCAGATTCACCCATTTGTTGTTGTTTACACTCTTTCTATAGCAAATATGTACTTACCTTTTCAAAAGTCAATATTTGACATTTAGCTAGGAGAGGTAGAGATTGCACAAAATTCTCAAAGGAGGGTGCCAAACTATTATTGCTCAGAGGAACCATATCCTTGTCTTTTTTGGGTTCGTTGATCAATAAGATCCCTGATTTTTAAAAGATGTTCTGATAGAGACCCCCTCAACGCAATTCCCTCTATTGCATTTTGGTAAAAAATAATAGATTTTTCAAATACAAGACCTGACCTTGTTATGCAACTTGATATTTGTTTTTCAGATCATCCCACGATGTACTAGGAGATGTAGCATTAGGGACTTTTTAGAGATTAAATCATCTGAGATTGACAACTTGACAATCAATAGAGCTTCCCTATGACTTTTGTCAAAGTCACCTAGATTACTAGTGGGCTTAGTTTCTGTGCCTAATAGGATTCTTTCACATTCTTGGTACTTGGTGATAGCTAGTATCTTGTGACTAGATATTATAGTTTTTCCTAGAAATTTTTTGTGTCTTTGCTGATACTAGATTCTATATATCTGCTATTTTCCCAGCAACCTCAAATAAAAAAAAAAAAAACACTTTTCGTGAAATTTTTTCAAACATTGGTAGCCCCTATAATTTGATGCAAAAAAATTAATTCTTTGATTCAGGAAAATAAATCGTCTTAAAGAACAAAATTTGATCCCTAAAAAAGTTTCAACCTTCCAAAAGTTTTGAAAAAAAATCTCAAAAAAAATTGTAGACTTACAAAATTTTTAATGAAGATTCTAAGCATTTTAGAGACTGATTTTTTTTTTAAACTTGTGAAAAATACCTGTAATTATTGTTGATGCTATGCCATTGTGTGCCTTAGCATGCTAATAATTTTTGGCAGGAAAGAAAATAATCCAAATCCGAATCCGAACCAGAATCAGGATCAGCTACTTAGATTTTTATACATGCCTCTAGCATCTTCATTATCTTGCTTTTCAAATTCTAACACTATGAAGATCATTATGGGCTTCTCTTTGATTGTTATCATCATGTCCTAATATTCATCTCTATTTGTTCCTGCAATTTGTTTGCAATACAATGATCAAAGTTGCCATTCCCAATAACATACCGACGTTTCTCATGAACCTCATGATTCTTTGGTGGAGGATCTGAAACGATAATCAATTGATATTCAATTAGTTAATTACAAAGGAGACAAAAGCTCCTTAAATAAAGAAATACAAAGACGTGTTTCTAAAAGAAACAATCGTTAACTAAGAGCGGAAATAGAAGATACTAAACTATCAAACTGATACATAAAATAGAAAGATGCTAACTAAACTAACTAGACAACTTAAGAGACTTAAATGACCATTAAAAGGTAAATAATACAATATTATTCTAATAGGATCAGCTTGTGTCTGGTTTGGAATGGGATCAATCTCAACCAAGTTCCTTGTATCTGCCTGTTATTCTGGCTAGACCTTTATATCTCCATTGATCAATAAAATAGAACCACCTCTATCTCTTTTATGCGTGGAATAGGTTTGAATGGCCTCAGACTAAATGAGCTTAATAACCCAGTCTTGGATGAATCCTTTTATGTTGTATTCTTGTACAAGAAGAAAATCAACATTCTCTTTAGCTCTTGGAAGCATTCTGATCACAACTTTTTTGTCATGGGTTTGGCTTTCCAACATTACAAATGACAACTTTAAATTAATTCCTAGGAAGAGGAGATTTGAACTTAAGTTTTGCTTGTAAAGTTATTCACAACAGATTAAACAGTTTCTCCTCTTTTCACATCTTACTATTTGTGGTGTCAACTTCAGAGTTATCCTTAGGTTTTCTCTTTCTGAGGTTGTTTTCTAGCATATTCTCCTCGACTTTCATCGCACACCATAGGTTTTAATGCCACCGTTATTGACCGCAACTTTCTTCACACCAACTTTTATCTTCCACCCATTTTCAATCTCATAGTACTGTTTTTGCCTTTACACCAACTTGTAAACCTTCTGGGCCTTTGCTCATTTGTAGCTTCCTACACTCCAAGGGCCTTTAAACTATAAGGAATTCAGGATTAAGGGTCCTAGACATTTTAAAAAATTTGCATCTTTTTCATTGATCTCTCTTCTTGATTTAAGAATTTGTTCACATGTTCCATCTCCTAAGTTAAGAGGCTAAAACTGGCAAAGTGTTCACTTGCAAGGACAAAGTGAAAAACTCTCTGACCATCGCTCTGATTTAGGATGAAGTAAAGAGTCAGTCAACCAAAAACCATTGTTTCTGTCTAATCCCACTTCTTGTTCTTACGTTCAATTATGGGTTTCCATATGCTTTTTGTCCCCCACATAGATACAAAACATATGCAATACACCTAGATATGGTATAGATATCATATCTGGGTGTATCCATATAGGAGCCTATATCTTGACTATATCTGATATGATCTCAAAATTGGATCTTGACCTGTGTTACCGGATTCGTGTCTGGGACCCTGGATCCGGGTCCGGGTCCAGTCCGGGTCCGGATTCTCGTCCCGGTCCGTGCTGGATCCGGGCAGGGTCCGGATTTTGACCTGTGGTTCCGGATGGATCCATGGCTTGCGGATCCAGACGGACGCACAGGTCCAAATCCAGACCCTGCTCAGATCCTGCACGGATCGGGACGAGAAAATGAGGATCCCATGCAGATCCGCGCGAATCCACAGGGATCCGCGGCCAGCCAGGATGTAAAGTGGTAAAATTAAGAAGTTTTTTTTGCCTTTAGAAATAACTCTCGGAGCCTTTATAAAATAATTAAAGTCGGTTGAGCTTTCGGAGCGCACAAGGGGCGCTGCCCCTAGACCCCGTCTTGGGGGCGCTGCCCCATTTAATAATTTGGGGTGGAAACTGCGTCAATAAAAGTGGGGAAAAATTAACCTTCGAGTCTTATTAGGCTCCATATAGAAGATGATGATGATGATGATGATGATGAAGAAGAGAATATCAATAAATTATTAATCCATTAGTTGAACTTCAAACAATGATACTTGAACTGATGTTATGATTTAATTTTAATGTTTTGAATCTTTGAGATTTTGCATTGATCAATGATCAAGCATCATAGAATCATACTATGAAATGATTTAGTTTTAGAATTATGTATATTTCTCTTATTTTTGTATATATATATATACACACGAACCCCTACGAACCCAAACAACAAATTTTTTTTTTTGTGAATCCACGAACCGGATTCGCGAGCTCGAATCCGTCCTCGAACCCGAATTGGTGACTTAGATCTTGAGACATGATTGAAAGCCCTTTTTTCATCACTATGAGCCAAGACGGTGTTGAAGAATATTGAAGACTATAAAAGATCATGAATGATGGTTTCAAAGCCAACCAAACATTCCATAGTACTGAAGAGTGCCTTGGGTTGATCTGGAGCATCTCAGGGAAGTTGAAGTTTTAGGAGAGTGTTACCAAAAATAGAGCATTTTGTGTTGGTGACAGAATGACCAGTTCTAATTGTGGGCAACTTTGCAATCACACCCATCTTTTCCATAAGCACTGGTATGATGAAAGCAATAGTTTTGTACAGTTTGCCTTATTAGGCAGAGTAATAGTCGAGACACCGTTTCTTCCTCTTTCAAGTATTTTGAAACTAGAAGCCTGTGTAAGGAGACTTGGACTTATGTAAACATATTGTACAAGGCCTGATTCATACTATGCGCTTCCCAAGTTTTCTTAAAAAAATGTTGTGAATTGATGTACAGAGTTTCCATGGAGTTGCTGGCATGTCTTAGGTGTGAACTCATTAGTTCTTGTTTCCATGAGCTCCAAAAGGTCATAATGACATTGAACCAACTTGTATAGGCTAATATGGTGACACGAGGAGTTTGAAGCTCATTTTTGCTAGAGTTTTTTTTCCCCACTTTTGGATTTTTCCAGGTTATTCTTGTGTTCGATCTCATTTTTATGCTTGCTTCTTGTTGTTACAATCATGTTTTTGCTATATTACTCGGGGATACATTTCTTGTCCCCAAGGGACTGGTTTCCATCCCTGAAATATTTCGGGGACATTGGGACAAAAAGGGGACGTCCCCGAAACGCCTAGGGGATGCCCGAAATGTTGAAGATTGTAGCTACGATAGAGATCTTTATCTCTGATTTTGCTATATGTTGAAATTGGGACAATACCTTTGTATTGCGTCATAGCTAGAGAAGATATTTATGATGATATTTCCGTCATCTTAAGTGAGCACAATGTGACATTCAATGTGTGCTAGGTGTCACACTCTAAATATTTGACATTTTATTATATGAAGAGACATGGGACATGCGAAGAGTCATGCGTTTGGAAATATGAAGAGACTTGTTTTTGGAAATTGAAGAGACCTTCGGTTGTGATATGAAGTCTCTCAATTCTATATATTTATGTGATTGCTTTGTGTGTATAGGATTTGCATCAAGTTGAAAGCATTGTACTTGAATTTCTATTATTAATAAAAGAGATATTTTTCTGGTGTGGCTGGGTTTTTCCCTCTAGTTGGAGGGTTTTCCCACGATAAAGTCATTGTGTATTTTGTACTTATTTTATTCTACTTTTGTTTATTGTTGTTTATCATTATTTCTGGGCTAAACATTAACACGAAACATCCCCGAAACAAAAAAGTGTCCCCTACACATTTGGATGATTTTTGGTATTAAAAAACAAAAAAAACACTTTTTTCAAAATTCTTTTTGCCCAAGTGGCAATGTGGGGGGCTCACAAGGTTCGAATTCGTGTCCACAGACGATAAAATCCAAATGAAGGAGGTGCAACCAAGACTGGTTGGGCTACCATTGGATGATCCACTTCTGCTAGAGGGAGATAGTGACTCAGATGATTCTGAGCCTTTGGATATTGATAGCTAGAATGAGGCTTAGTTTCATATGTTGTGCCTGTAACCTGTTATATTTTGATGTTTGAGACTTCCGCATACATGTTTGAGACATTTTGATTTGGATATTTATATTGATAGACCATGGTTTTGATGTTTGAGACTATTGTTATAATGCTGTTATACTGATTTATATTGCTGCTATTATCATTTATGTTGTTATACTAC
>MU223425.1:1726071-1751687 GCA_018584345.1 Thuja plicata
CAGGGTCTGATACAGACATGACTCACCACTGATGGAGTCACCCTCAGGGGTCACATAGAAAGTATCGGTAGCAAACCAAGATGCTAACAAAGGCTCTACCTCCTCTGGTGACTCGAACTGAACCTCCCTTGACTCCCTACTAACAAATGAATTCGAGTCATGCTGGCATGAGTCCGTGTCTACTGTCTCCAACTCAACACTGGTATCATCACATGCAGACTCCATGCTCAAATCCTCAACACAGGAGAGTACTGGCATCTCCTACACTAACCCCATCTCGAGACTGCCGCTATCCAGATTTGTACTATTCTAACTCCATCTCTTCAAGGCAGTCCTCAAAAGTGGTATCCTCCTCCTCTGGCGATCCAGAGTCCACCTTGATATCCTCCAAGACTACAACACTCCCACTATCAGCAACTCCCTCAACATCGACCATAGAACTATCATCATGGCAATCTGAACATAAGTTGCTGTCTGTTTCTATAATACAATCCGGTGTGCTACTTGAATCAGCTGCAGGTGTCAACTCTTGCTATATCACCGGATCATCAACTGAGTGCTGAGTCTCCATGCAACTGCAGACCTGTGTAACTGTCATGTGCTCGTCCATTGAGATAGGTAATGGCCCTACATTTAAAGTGTGAGGTAACTCAACTGGAGGGCCTTGATCCCCGACACTAATGTGCTAGGCCCAAGTGCAGCTGTGAAATCATCCCGTAGATCTCTCCTGACCTCCCTCACTATGTCAACCTGTCTCGTATCCTGCGTCCTGCGAGAAGATCTGCCTAAGAACGAAACCATGTATCTAGTCGCCTTGTCAATGGTAGCCGAATCTTACAACTGTTCACAAATCCTGTTATGAATATCCCGACTACGATCCAACTGTCTAACCAAGGCATCAATTTGCTTTTTGAATTTAGACAAACCGTCTAATGGTCTCCTCTGTCTACTGCTATATGTTTTCTTGTACCTGTCCATACTGGAAAATAGAGTGTTGATTACTCACACAATTTTTACAATCCCCACAGGATGGCAAGAAAACCGCTCTGATACCACTGTAATGAGCCTGAATTGCTTTGCTGAGAATTGATAGATTTTTCAACCACAGAAAATAACTTTGCAAGAAAGTATCCCTTTATTTATATAATCAATTTCAAATTGTGATTTTCAATACACAGTCAATCATTTCCAGCATATTTATTATTAATAGATTCTGGAAAATGCATTCATTAATTTATCAGCAAATACAATAATGAAATGGAACCTGATATTTGCCAATATGGACGTCTAGTGTTGTGATGACAGCCAACCAACATCCACGTTCCTCACTGTAATACAGTTACAGGCATGCGAATGATCCCAAATTAGTCACACGGCCTGCATTTACTCTTGAATTTGATGCTCCAGCATGGAAGAACAGAATATCTCCACGTGCGGCTAGCAGAGAGCACTCCAACGTCACTATATTCTCTACCCAGAAATAACAAATAAATCTCTGGTTCACTCCTCAGCAAACTCCAATCATATCGACCTCTTAATGCAGGTCTCAGTTCAATGACAAAATCAATTTCAGAATTAATTGCACTCTCAGTGTGCCAATTAATTATCAACAAAATCCCCAGATAATAATCTCCAGAATAAATCCAATTCTCTCCTTAGCCACAAAAATACAGTAGAGAGATCTTGCAATTGTTTACCTCAGCACAATTGGAGCAGTGAACTCAGAAATCCTAGCCCAAGGCTCAAGAAGAAAAATTATAAAATATTCAATAGATGATTTGCCTTTCACAAAGCATTGCTTTTATAATTAAAAAGTGTCTTCTCTCACACACTTCTCACTTAAAACAATTTTTATACTTAGGCACATATTGAATAATATAATTTATTGACTCATTTGGCTCCAAAATTGACCTTTTCACCAATACCATGAAATTATGACACACAAGGTCCCTATTTTTTGTGCCCAAGATTTAAAACTTTTCATCCTAGTTCTAACGAGCTATAACACTAAGGTATCCAGCATATAATACCAACAAAAATGGCAACCTTAGCAAATTTAATTAAATAATAATAATAAACCACCTGTCTTGCGAAAATAACTGAAGAAGCATCTGAATCAAAATCTGTCTGCACAAGAGTGATCCCGATGATGAAAGATGATGAATGAACCTGATGGGGTGACTTACTAAAAATAGACGCTCTCTCCAAGATTCTTGGAGCCCAAATTGGAAGCCAGAAATGAAAACCGAGAGCATCATTCAACTCCTCTAACTCATTTGAGCTCATCGGAACTATCCATTGACTTACTATAAATAGTAAGTTCATACCAACGACCGTTTAAACACCTCGCCAGACCATGAGGATCACAATAATGACCTGGCACCATCAATTCAATGACTGCTAAAAATGGGGACATTACAAGATAAGGCTAGACATAAGAACACGAATCAATACCTAGAAATAGTGGACTTAAAGCTATTCACAAACAAGCTAGTTGCTCAAAGAACTAATGCAAACTCAATATATAGGTCTGATTACTGAGAGGGGAGGGGTGAATCAATAATCCACAAATTTACCTAATTCAACTTATTTAAATTGTATGCACCAAAACATTCAATATCGACTAACATAAGTAAAACTTTCAATGCATACATCCACAAGTAATCAACCACACAATGCAAACACCATATTTATCTCGTGGAAACCCAAATGGTAAAAAAACCACGGTGTGAGATGATACCCACAAAATCTATAGTCTTCGGGAATATGCCCTGTTAGGAGCTTACCCTGTTAAAGGTTTACAAAACACTATTAGGCGTTACCTGGTTAAGGGATTTGCCTTTAGACCTGTTAGGTTCTTTGCCCTGTTAGGAGCAGTCTTGTTAGAGGACTTAGAACATTCAATTAGAATGCCACCTTGTTAGAGGATTTACAATAAAGATCTATTAGTATCAACCCTGTTAAGGGATTTCACTGTTACAATGGTTAGAAAGCAACAAATAAAGTGATCTATGAAATTTGCACTACCTCTGCATAATCAGATCCTTTTAAGCTCCGAAATTCATCTTCATACTCTCTACTCTTCCATAGCTTGATCGCACTTGATTCCTTTACTTTCTCTGTCACCAATCCTTCTGCAATTTGCAATCAACTCTCTTTCTTCTTCAACTTTTCACTATATAGATTTACTTCCACCGACTTAAAACAAACCCTAGATCTGAGATATGAACGATCCATATCATCTTAGGTAAGATACAATGTATCTAACCACTCATAAAATGTTTTCCTCTGACTGCGTTGGCTTACACAGATTTTACCTTGGTGGTTGAGCCATTTTCAAAAACTCGTTTGACCAAAAGAATCTTCTTGAAGAATCCACCTCAAAGGCATACCTCAAGCAATGTGATGTCAAATGTGTTCCACAAATTACAGAACTACCTTACTACTTCACGAAAAACATCACCGATCCTATTGCCACTTCGAATTCCTTCACCGATCCACAAATCTTCATAGCCTATTTAAGCACTCTGTCTTGTTTACCTGTTCATTCTGTTAACACCGCTTCCAGTCAAACAAACTAGTTGTACCAGTCAACAATACGAGTCGCGATCGTAAACATAGTATCTTGACATTGTTGACAATCATATCCTATGACCGCTCCACCAAATAGTTTACCAATTTGAGATATCATTCAAATCACTTACAATCTGTCACTGACTGTTTTTAACAGTTACCCAGTTTGAGTTCATTCAAACATAACCAACTCAATTCTCCATATCAGAAGTCGCGATGGCAAAGTTAACATCACAACACATGACATATACTTCCATTAGAATAGCAACTTTAGAAACATACTGAAACTCATGATCCACTTACACAATATCAGGTAACATACTGAAAAGAGTAAGTCAATCAGTTGACATCAATGACAACCAAATAACTGATTCACCTGTCATCAAATCTATACCAATCCTCATCAATGCAATACTTAGCATCACTGCATCAATTATGCTAACAATCTCCCCCTTTGGCATTGATGGCAAAACTCTTATCTACACAACACATTAGTTGTGTCCTTGGCAGCACTCTTATCTACTCTTAACTTCTGAATTCTGATTGATATCACGTTGTTGATTTCATGACCACAATCTGTCTCCATAATGGCAATCTTTGTACCGACTTCTGCAAAATGTTTCCACTTCTGTTTGTACCTTTGATTTCCACTTCTGTCTATACCTCTGATCATACATCTACTCACTCTGTCATACTGATTCATCATCTTCATATACTCCCCCTTTCATCTTTATCTTTTATGTTCTTCTCTTGTTTGTATACATATTCTCCCCTTTTATCAATGGACTACATATTCTCCCCCTGTAGGGAATACATATTCTCCCCCTTTGACAACAATGCCAAAGTAGTCAAATCATTCAAGCATCTCTGAGTACACTTGATTGATCCTTGCATGTTCTTTCCTTATCAATCCATTACAACATCATACTTAAAACTTCTCCCCCATGGAGTTGTCCACCACTACATCAATTCATACATATGATTTTCTGATAAACACATATGAAATGATGCAATCAACATCACCCTCTAATTAACTTCAGATAGGGGAATAACCCCTAATCTATCTCTAAGATACTCAAAGGTGTCTTTTGGTAACGGTTTGGTTAATATATCAACAACTTGTTCTTTAGTAGACACATAGTCAAGCCTTACCTTCTCGTGTACCTTTTCTCTTAGGAAATGATATTTTATTGCAATGTGCTTGGTCTTCGAGTGCATCACTGGATTCTTAGAAATGTTTATTGCACTAGTGTTATCACAATAGATAACAATTAGTTTTGTGACCTTCTCATGAATTCCTTCAAGAATCCGTTTTATCCATACTACTTGCTGACAGTTAAGAGAAACAACAACATACTCTGCCTCTGCAGTTGATTAAGAAATACAATTCCGTTTTTTACTAGTCCAGGAGACTAATCTTTCACCGAGAAAGAATGCTCCACCACTTGTGCTCTTGCTATCATCAACATTTCCTGCTCAATCTACATTAGTAAACACATTCAAAGAAAAGTTTCCATCCTTACCATACTATAGGCCATAATCTTTAGTCCCCTTGAGATATCTGAAGATCCTCTTTACTGCAACCAAATGTGAGTCCTTTGGGTTTGATGGAAACCTTACAACAATACCAACAACATGTGCAATATCCGGTCTAGTGTGCACAACATACTGCAATTTACCCATCATGGATCTATATGGAGTTTCATTTACCTCTTTTGATTCATCCTCCTTAGATAATTTGTAGCTTGTGACCATAGATAGGTGTTCCCACTGGTTTTGAGTCTTCCATGCCAAAGTTTTCAGAATCTCCTTCACATACTTGGATTGACTTATGTATATCCCTTTCTTTATCTGTTGTACTTGAAGTCCAATAAAGAATTTGATTTCTCCTATCATGGACATTTCAAATTCCTTATTTCTTCTGCAAATGACCTGCTCAATGCTTCATTTCCACCAAATATTATGTCAACAACTAAAATTTCAGCAATCAATGTTATGTCTTCACTTTCAGATTTTAGATATACATCGCTATTGTCACTAGTTCTTGTGAAACCAATCTGAATAAGATATGCATGCAACCTTTCATACCATGCTCTTGGAGCTTGCTTCAATCCAGACAAGGCTTTATGCAATTTGCATACCATGTCTTTACCTTTTCTAGTTGCAAATCCTTCAGGTTGTTCAATGTATATTTCTTATAACACACCATTTAGAAAAGCAGATTTTACATCCATTTGATAGACCTTAAAACCTTTATAAGCAGCATATGCCAAAAGTATCCTTACACCTTCAAGTCTAGCAACAGGTGTACACCCACTGTTTATTATCGAGTCACCACTGTAATTCATGCTTGAAATCAATGTTTTCTCCTCACTATCTCCATTTACACCGGTTGAGGGTTCTTCTTTGACTGCAACAAAAACTATCTCTTCCTCATCATCTCTTCCATCTGATTCTTCATCAGTCACTCCATCTTCTGCTAGGTAACATGCCTTCTTGCTCTTGTCTTTGAAGTTCCTGAATTTCTTGAACTTTTCCTACCTATCATTGTCGGGACATCTAGATGCAATATGACCAATTTTGTTACATAAAAAGCATTTTAAGGGAAGTTTACCTTTGTACTTTCCTTTTCCTCTAGGTAATCTTCTTGCTAGCAGTGCTTCCAACTCTTCTTGTTCTCTTTCCTCATATAAGATAGAATCATAGTCATGATTTCCTTCAGAACAGTTAGAGACTTCCTTTCCTTTCTTTGATGAACCAATGGTTAGGGAAGCTTTTAATGCAGATTCTATTCTAGGCATATTGTTATCAAAGTTACTTAACTCAAAAGCAGTAAGCTTGCCAACCAAAGAATCTAGAGTCACATTTGTAGGACTGATAGATCTCGGTTTTTGTATAACAGAGACTCCAATAGCATACTGTGGTAGAAGGGTTCTCAAGATTTTACTTACCACTTCATCTTCTTCCAGTTGACCACCCGCTCCTTTGATAGCAGAAACAACTTCCTTTAGCCTATTGCTGTATTGAGCAATGTTCTGTCCTTCATGCATTCTCATTTCATCATACTTTCCTCTATGACTGTCTACCTTTGCTTTCTGAACATGAACATCACCGCCATGGATTGTTACCAACTTATCCCACATATCTTTAGCATTATCCATTTCCTTGATATCTACAAACTCAACATCAAACAAAGTACTTGCAATTTCTATCATTACAAAGTTATGTTCTAGCTTTCTCTTTATTTGTTCAGGAGTTAGGATGCCAGAAGGTTGAACGTACTTAGGTGTGAGATGACAAATGCAGCTTCATCCTGCTTACCCATGTAGAGAAATTGCACCTTAGTGAACTTAGGTGCTTCCTTCTTATACATCCTCAAATCTTTTTCCTCAAGCTGTTAAGCTTTCTCAGTCAGGGAACCAAGGCTTTGATACCAATTGTTAGTACAGGTCTGAATACTGAGAGGGGAGGGGTGAATCAGTAATATCCACATATTCACCTAATTCAACTTCTTTAAATTTTATGCACCAAAACATTCAATATCAACTAACATAAGTAAAACTTTCAATGCATACATCCACAAGTAATCAACCACACAATGCAAACACCATATTTATCTTGTGGAAACCCAAATGGGAAAAAAACCACTGTGTGAGATGATACCCACAAAATATGTACTCTTCTGGAATACGCCCTGTTAGGAGCTTACCCAGTTAATGGTTTACAAAACACTATTAGGTGTTACCCGGTTAAGGGATTTGCCTTTAGATTTGTTAGGATCTTTACCCTGTTAGGAACAACCTTGTTAGAGGACTTAGAACATTCAATTAGAATGCCCCCTTGTTAGAGGATTTACAATAAAGATCTGTTAGGATCCACCCTGTTAAGGGATTTCACTGTTACAATGGTTAGAAAGCAACATATAAAGTGATCTATGAAATTTGCACTACCTCTACATAATCGGATAGTTTTAAGCTCTGAAATTCATCTTCATATTCTCTACTCTTCCATAGCTTGATCACACTTGATTCCTTTACTTTCTTTGTCACCAAACCCTTCTGGAATTCACAATCAACTCTCTTTCTTCTTCAACTTTTCAATATATAGATTTACTTCCACCGACTTGAAACAAACCCTAGATCTAAGATATGAACGATCCATATCATCTTAGGTAAGATACAATGTATCTAACCACTCGTAAAATGTTTTCCTTTGACTGCGTCGACTTCCACATAGATTTTACCTTGTAGTTGAGCCATTTTCAAAAACTCGTTTGACCAAAAGAAACTTCTTGAAGAATCCACCTCAAACGCATACCTCAAGCAATGTGATGTCAAATGTGTTCCACAAATTACGGAACTACCTTACTACTTCACGAAAAACAACACCGATCCTATTGCCACTTCGAATTCCTTCACCGATCCACAAATCTTCATAGCCTATTTAAGCACTCTGTCTTGTTTACCTGTTCATTTTGTTAACACCGCTTCCAGTGAAACAAACTAGTTGTACCGGTCAACAATATGAGTCGCGATCGTAAACATAGTATCTTGACATTGTTGACAATCATATCCTATGACTGCTCCACCAAATAGTTTACCAATTTGAGATAACATTCAAATCACTTACAATCTGTCACTGACTGTTTTTAACAATTACCTAGTTTGAGTTCAATCAAACATAACCAACTCAATTCTCCATATCAGAAGTCGTGATGGCAAAGTTAACATCACAACACATGACATATACTTCCATTAGAATAGCAACTTCAGAAACATAGTGAAACTCATGATTCACTTACACAATGCCAGGTAACATATTGAAAACACTAAGTCAATCAGTTGACATCAATGACAACCAAATAACTGATTCACCTGTCATCAAATCTATACCAATCCTCATCAATGCAATACTTCACATTACTGTATCAGTTATGCTAACAGGCTAGACATAAATTGCATGTAGTGGTGACATATGTAAGTCGCTTAGTAAATTAATTTTCCAGTTTCAGTTGGTGAATAGTGTAAAGTCTGGCTGATTTCATATGCTACATGAGGTCATTAATTGGAGGTGAAGAGTATCCAAAGGATGAAAACAGGAATGCCGCTTAAGGGACTAATGGATTTATTAAGTATTATCATGCTCATGAATTGAGAAACATGTTGTTGGTTGTGTATTTTGCTCAGTTGTTAATGTTGTACTTGTGCAATCTCCCTTTTTTTCAATGATTATATAGTATGATGTACTAAATTTCTACTGAAAACTGAAAATACATTTGTGTGCATACATGAACTCTTGTATGTCTCGTAAGTTTCTAACAAGGTCATTAACATCTTTATAGCATCAGCTCTTGATTGATTTTTCTTCTAAGTTTCTAACAAAGGCATTGGCTTCCTTATGCCAAGTCTCAGCTCGTGTGCAGATAGCTTCATGCTTAACATAGGTCTGAAAAAATTCGTTGTGTTGGTTAAAAGAATACTGGTTGAAGTGTAACCTGACAAGTTTTAAGATGCTAGTTAGATGTTTCCTCTTGGATTGATCATCAAAGAAATTAGTTTTGGCTGATATTTTAAAGCAGATAGATTAAGTTTTTATTCCCTTTTTGAATTTGGTATGGTTGATTGCATTTCAACAAGATACAGGTTCAACTATTAGTGGTGATACTTAGTTGATGACAAATTCAAACAAGGATTCTGATTAATTGTTGTCCATCATTGTCTTCTGATCTTATCAGGAAAGTGCTTATTGGTCACTTCAAACTTACTCTGAGAAGCAGGGAATCACAGGCTCTTCTAGCAGTAACTCTCACCAACATGGAATGAGCACAAAGGATAGCACTAGAGGTTTGGATAACCATTCACATATCAATGATGATGAAGAAATAGCACGTGTCTTACAAGAGACAGAGGATCATGAGGATATAACTAACAGGATGGCAGCTACTCATCTTGAAGAGTGTAAGCCTATTTGCAAATATTCATTATTTTCTTCTAATATGATTGCCAATTTTTTTGGCTTCAAATTTTGAATGTTTTCCATTTCTATAGAGTTGTCTAGTTCTAGTTCAGCAGGTTTAAAGTTTTTGTTTTTGGGTTGGCATGTTATGTAACTAGTTGAAACATTCATCATTTTTGTGCGCTTTATTCTGTCAATATTGTGTTGTGCCTATATATGTAGCAGAGGGAGATAATCAAAGCTGTCCAGACTACCCTGCTCATAGACATTGTGTCGAAATTTGCCTTACACATTCAATTACAACTAAAAGGTTCTTAAACAGAACCATTATAAACTCTTAACTGTACAAATGAAAATTCAAATCATGAATGAATGTGTATAGTGCTTGATGCCAAGTTCTTTGAGTAAGGTAATTAATACCTACCTGCTCCATTTTATTCAGCTTGCTGAAGCTGAAGTCCTTCAGTAATCCAATCACAATGTAAAGAGTCATTATTTGATGATATCTAAGCGACTGCCTGTAACATGGCATCAAGCTATTACTTATAAGCGAAAAGCCTAAATATGATCTTCCAACAAGGTACTGAGAGATTAAAACAATAAATGAGATGTACCATACTTCTGTGATATACAAAGTTTGGTTTTAACTAGGGGGCAAGTCCTACATCTGAAATAGAACATATTTCTCACCTAAATTAAATGTCTTCATTTCGTTGTTGTGGGTTACCTCTTGATGAAGTCAAACCACAACTTCCTTGGAAGAACCTTGATTCTCTGCTTGACATGCTTATTGAGTATGCATGTTATCTGCATATCTCTAACCTTCCATATTGACTGATGTACTTTCATGTACCTGTTAGTGAAATAGCTGGTTGACATTGGAAAGAAATACGCTAAAAATATTTCATCAAAGAATTCAATATTCTAATAATTGTTGCTTTTCTGAAAGTAAGTGTAGCTAATTAATTTCCTTCTTGATCACCTTCGAGATCCATTTTCGCTTGTAGATTTCTCCATGGTTAGTTAGTCAATGGCTAAGGTGAAGATTAGTCACGTCTGTCTAGTAGTGTTTTTGGCCTAGATTTTGCTTGGAAAAACAAGTCAGAACAGAGTTTCTGAAGAAAACGAACCACAAAACATTTTCATCAAAAATTTGGCTGTTAAGGGGAAAGTTTCCATAAAATAATTTAACCCGCCGCAATCACAAATTCTACTAGTTGATTTAATGGGAGAAAACCTAGGGACCATACAACTTTTCTTAGCCTGTCAGTTAATTGTGACATTTCAAATAATGTTTTATAACCCATGTAAGAGTGCACTTTCCTATATTTTTATTATAGATAAAATAATCTTAATTTATAGTTTTTTCTTTCATTATTTGATTCATCTTCCATCTTGCATGTGTGGCAACTATGCTGTTTAATGTTGGCATGCCATAATTAGCTTCTAATTAATGTTTTTAGTATGATATCTTTCACAGTTTGTAATTTACTTTGCTCTGTTCTGAGAATTTGCTTCATATTAAAAGCATCTTCTTTAGCTACTTACTTTATTTACACAAAGCAATTAAAGAGTGAATTTACTATGGAAATGTATCCAGTGGTGTTCTTATTTAAACACCTGGTCCTTGCAGGCAATAGAGGACAAAATGTTGAAAGTAGCAGTAATCAGGTACTTCGTA
This sequence comes from Thuja plicata, assembly GCA_018584345.1. Classification (NCBI taxonomy): domain Eukaryota; kingdom Viridiplantae; phylum Streptophyta; class Pinopsida; order Cupressales; family Cupressaceae; genus Thuja; species Thuja plicata. The sequence goes on from MU223425.1 coordinate 1,737,281, forward strand.
CCACGGAACTTTTTTCTTATGTTTTTCCATGGTCTGAAGAACATTTCTCACTGTGTTATGAAGATAATAGAGTGTCTCCTTTTGATGGTTGGGATATGGTTAAGAGTCATAGAATTTATTAATTTTTGGTATTTGAAAATAGCCCATCATTTGTATTACAAGGAAAAAAATGTTGCCAGCAAATTTATTCATTCGATTATTAAGTTTGTAGATGTTTGCTAATACAATACAGGTGTGTATTTAAAGTGTGCACTTGTGATTGAAGTCAGTCTGATGCAAGGAAACAATGTACAAAGGTCAAAAAGATCTTTATTGCTGATTTAAGTACCAAAACTTTGATCAAACTTGAGTCACAGCCAAGTTTTGCATAGCCAAAGCCCTTTAAGGAATAAAGCTTTGCGGCCTAATGTGACTAACCAAAGTTTCACAATGCTAAGCCCAATTTGATATACGCTTACTAGCTCATGTAGAAAATTTCTACCAACATAAGTGCTTGTCATGAGTTATACAAGGAAAGAAAACAACTAGGTGCAAACACTATTGGAGATACAATATTGCATTGCTATTATTACCTGATACACAATACTGTAATCACCATTTTAGAGGTGCGAGATGTGCAATTTCCATTACAAAGTGATACATCTATTTTGTAATGACCATTTTAGAGGTTTTGACAAAGTGGAAGAGGTAAGAGATTACCCGCTTTTGTTGCAGCTGTTGTTTTAAAGTCTTGACAATGTCCAACAATGGTAGTGATAACATAGCACATGCCTGGGTTATCTTTGATTTGTGTTCAGTGGCATATGCATGCCAAGATGGTGAAAGAGGTTCAAGTGTCCGGTTGAGCAGTTTGGATGAAGTTGGATTAATGAACCATGACCAAAATCAGCACCGCTGTCTACTATGAGAAGAATTTTCTGGTCTTCAATAATGATGTAATTAGCTATGATAGCTGCAGATTTTTGAGCAATAGGAGATGTTATATTGCATAGTTTACCATATCCCTATGTTTGAAAATATATCATTGTTTGTGAATTATTAGAACAACAAGAACAAAGGTCTTCAGCAAGCAATAAATGAGGATCCAATGACTATTTTTTGTCTTGTCGAAAACCCTAGGCTCTTGACTTTTGGTTTGTAGATTGAAGCAAACAAAAATGGATTCGAGTGTTTGGTAAATTGTCATGCCAAGGTTTCAATATTCATAAGAGGGTTTATAGATTTCAGTAGAGAGCACTCATGTAAATTGCTACCATTTGCAGCAGCTATACTTGGCTGTTTACAACGCCATATTTTGTGTAGTGGATGATATTAAAATAATATTGTAATGTTTCTATAATGGTCATATTAGTTGATTTAGGAAGTTTCCTTTTATGCATTCTATTAACGAGTGCTTCGTTTAGAAACATCCTCTTGTAATTGTTTATAAATAGCAAAGTAACGAGAACCGGAATCGTCTCGGAATCGGCAAGGCCCAATCGAATCGCGAATCGCCCATGAATCGGAATCGAATCGCCCATGAATCGGCAAATTAAAAAAACCTTTAAAATTTAGAGATTTTAACAATTTAAAACTTATTTCATGCACCCTTTATTGAATATAACTTAAACACACTATAACATCATCAAATAGAAGCTAACATACATAAACAAGGAACATAAATGATAAATCCATCACATGAGTATCATAAAAACATTTAAACAACAAAAACACTTGTAATCATAGCATCATGAATCATGATCATACCATCATATACTTCAAGTGCAAGTTCAACATCAAAGATTCAAGAATCAAAACATTAAAATTAAATCATTACATCAGTTCAAGTCTCATTGTTTTAAGTTCAACTAATGGATTAATAATTTTTTGATATTCTTCTTCTTCATCATCATCATCTTCTATATGGAGCCTAATAAGACTCGAAGGTTAATTTTCCCCCACTTTTATCGGCGTAGTTTCCACCCCAAATTATTAAATGGGGGTTTGGAGGCAAAGCCCCCAAGACGGGGTCAAGGGGCAGCAAATGATTTGTATTATGTTAATCACCATTTTAGAGGTGCGAGATGTGCAATTTCCATTACAAAGTGATACATCTATTTTGTAATGACCATTTTAGAGGTTTTGACAAAGTGGAAGAGGTAAGAGATTACTCGCTTTTGTTGCAGCTGTTGTTTTAAAGTCTTGACAATGTCCAACAATGGTAGTGATAACATAGCACATGCCTGGGTTATCTATGATTTGTGTTAAGTGGCATATGCGTTAAGGTTACAACGTCGAGTTGTTTTTATGTTAATGGTGTGTTAATGGATTGAAAGGTTGAAACTAGTGTTGGATATGTGAAGTAGGAGTAGATACAAGAACTTTTTATTCAGTGAGCAAGTAGATTAGAGTTGATTTGATAGTCTTAGAAATTTGTTTAGGATTTAGTGTGTTTGTTGGTTCAATTTAGGTAGATTTTGGTTTCATGGCTCCCCCATAGAATCCAACCGTGGGAAACTACAAAAGGTGGATGAATATGTTAGGGGAGCCTCTATACAGTGTAGATATTCAATTAGGAGGCCTAGAGAACTAATTTGCTATTTTTGAAGCCATGCCCTAGGTGAGCTATGACTGTCCAGTTAGGTGTATGGAAGAGAGAAAGTTGAATGCAGAAGAAAGGGTGTGTGTGGAAGGTCTGAACGAAGTGTAGTTTCAGAGTCATTAGGGTCCTATAGATCCCTAATTGAGAGCTAAGAACTTGAACAATCCATTTGGATAGATTTCTAGATAGAAATCAATCAACTGCATTTTAGGAACCCAAAAAGCCCCATTAGCCCTACATTTTAGGACACTGGTGTACGGATGACTTGGGAACCCTGGACCTTGAAAATATTTTAGGTCTTCCAAAAGGGTATTAGGATCCTAGGTTAGCTTTTGGGGTTGTTTGTAAGAATTGGGAGGAAATCCAGAAAAACCCTCTAGATTGGGCTAATTGGTCAATTAGGCCTAATAGGGTCCTATAAGGAGTGAATTTGGAACTTGATTGAATTGGGATTGAAGACCTATTATATTGGAGTGAAAAGGATGTAGAACGAGTGTTCAAATGGTGGACATGACAGACACAAAAAAAAGATAATGGTGGACATGTATGTAAGATGAAAGACACATAAAAAAGATAAAAAAAACAAGTGTTTTTTAAATTTTTTGACTTGACGGCCGATTCATGCCGGTTCACACATGGCGATTAAGGCGATTTTTGGATGAATCGCTTGAATCGGCGATTCAGGCGATTCATGCCAAAAAACCATCAATCTGATTCACCGGCTCCCAAAAAATCGGGGAGGGTGAATCGAATCGCGATTCATGCGCGATTATCGTTACTTTGATAAATAGAGTCTTTTGTCTCTATTTCATATATCAATTTTTAATAACATGGTATCAGAGTGGGTCGATGGGGTTTTTTTAATTTTGGAGAATAAAAAAAAATGCATGGCCTCCTATCAGGATTTTTTTTAGAAAATTTTAAATCGCTGGATTTTCTGGCGAATTTTTTATAACAAATCCATGGGCATTTTCTGTAGAAATCGTTCAAGGCATTTTTGCAGCTATTTGTTTCTTTGGTCACATGTGGGTTCTAGTTGGAGAATCAAAGGTGCTAGTTTTGCTTGCATCTGTTGTGCTCAATCCCGTGGTTCTTTTTCAAGAACTCGTGCTGTCTTTCATTGCAGGTTCGTGACAAAAGAGTTGCATTTCTTTTTTGTGCACTACTCTTTTTTTTAATCACCTCTACAAATGACTCTTTTGCAACCTGTATGACTATTTTTCTTTTGCAAAAGCCATTTTTTGAAGATTTGGTGTGCGTGACAGATCTCTCAAAGTTCTAAGATTTGTCTTCATCGCTCTTGTGCAAACTACTATGCACCATTATTTGGTGTTTTTTTTGCCTGTGTTGGATTTTTACGACTTCATTTGTTTGCGATGAGGCTGCATTTTCTCAAATTGTGGTTTCCATCTCTGGTTTTCTATTCAAATTGTCTATGGGTTTTCTCAAAATCGCACCTAAGTGCAAAGAAACCTCATGCAACTAGGGTTTTTTGCCACAAATCGCACCGACTCTACAGTTTTTGCATTTTTTTCGAGCTGTGACAGCTTTTGCACTTGATATGAGTTTTTGATGATTTTCAGTGTTGTGGGTTTTCTAAATTTTTCCTTAAAAAATGATGTCTGGGTTTTATAAATTTTTCCTAAAAAATTATGTTTGGGTTTTATAATTTTTTTACTAAAAAATTATGGTTGGGATTTATAAGTTTTTCCTCAAAAAATATGTCTAGGTTTTTACGAATTTCTCCTCAAAATCGGGTCTGGGTTTTTACAATTTTCTCCTCAAAAATCGTGTCTGGGTTTTTTGATTTTTTTTCCAAATAAATATGGATGGGTTTTGCATGATTTTCCAAAAATCACAATCATCTGTTGTACCTTTTTTCACTAAACGAAGGATTTGTCGATTTCTCCGCAAAGTCGTGGGTAATCCTAGCATCACATCAAGGGTTTGTCGATTTTTCCACAAAAATCGTGGTTTCTTGCAGTTGTTTTGGGTCACACATTATGAAAGGTGTTCATCTGCAAAAGTTTTTGATGATTTTTTGAACAAAATTGTGGCTGTTTTTTTGAAGCAGTTGAGGGTTTGACCATTTTCTCCTCAAAATCATGGTTTTAGTTTGAGAAGCTTATCTCGGTTTCTCTGGCTATAGGGAGGGAAAGTTTTGTTACCCAACATCAGGTTGGAAGGATTGTGGTTATCTTGGTCATATCCAAAAGTTTTGCAGAGCCAGGGAGGGTCTTAGCAACATGCTCATGTAGTAGAGTGTTCTGAAGAGAAAAGGGGGCACCCTTCTATACATTGTTGACCAAAAGACCGACAAATTATGTCTTTTGTAGGCTAGCTAGAACGATGACCATTAAGGGAGGGTAGTAAAATAATATTGTAATGTTTCTATAATGGTCATCTTGGTTGGTTTAGGAAGTTTCCTTTTCTACATTCTGTTAATGAGTGTTTCATTTAGAAACATTCTCTTGTAATCTTTTATAAATAGAGCCTTTCATCTCTATTGTAGATATCAATTTATAATAACAGATGAAGACCTGTATCTGGCTGTGGCTTTTTCCAGAGCTCTATTAAAGATCATATCTTTCTACACTTTTGGTAGCTCTTGGATAGGTTTGCTTTAAACAATTCTTTTTGGTATTATTCTCAAATCAGTAAAATCTATTCATTGTAACCTATACATAAGTGCCTTGGGTAGAAGATGTGCTTAATCATAGCTGAAGTTGAGCCAATGCTTCTGAAATGTTGTTTGGTGTGTTATCTTCTCAAGCTGTTGTGTTGTACATGCTTAGATAATTTGCATTCTAAATATGTGAAAATCTTGTTTAGGGAAAAATTGTTAACAATTTGATGTTTTTATCTAGGGCAAAAACATAGCCGCTAACCTTCCATGCACTTATTGAAACGGCGACCTGCCCCATCGCCAGTGATCCACTTTATGATTACCTAAATAGATACGGAACAGCCACCGGGCAACTTTAGTCAACTATATTCTCCCTCAACAATAATCCACCCACCCTATAATTCCCCCAAATCCAGGAGGAGGTTTGCGTTTGGATGGTTACGAGGATGGGTTGGCCGATGAATACTGGCAAGAGATGGATTCCTTTATTACCCGATTAGAGCAGCAGCAGAATTCAAACCAAGCATTATCTCCTCCCTTTTCATTATTATACGTATTTGTATATCTTGTCTATAGTTTTCGTTAGTTTAGTTTGTTGAGAGGATTTCCTCATATTATTAGGTTTTGTGTTGTCTTGCAAAAAACAAATTGAAATTTTAACACTTACCTCATCGGAATTGTTTTCAAACAATAAACATTTATGTGGTGGTTGTTGACAATCTTGGTGATTGGATTTTAAACCTGCTTACAATATTTGCTATTTGAATTTTGTGATTCTTCTTCAATTTTTGCAAATTATTTTTTTCACAATTCTTTTGTGTAGTATTTTGTTGGAAACTTTTGCTACTAAATAGCTTGGTGAAAATATGCATCAAAGTGTTGATTCTAATTTGTTTGGGGCTAAAAATTTCATGTTGCAGGGTACATGGCAAGACAATTTTGATCCAGATAATATGACATATGAGGTGAAACCTCTCCAAACCCTAAAATGACATCAATGAGATGTATTGTTCGTTTTAAGTTTTTAACTGATTACTTCTTATAAGCAACTTGATTTTTGTAAACTAGACATCTTTACATTCTGAGAAATAAGCAAAATGAATGTTAACATATAACATTGCGTTATAAAATGCAAACAAATTGCCTTTGGATAAAGCTCGGGCACAAACTTGGAGAAGCTTGTAGTGATATTATATAGGATGATTTTTTAAGCCAATCGCAATTAGTGAAGGATTATTCAATGGACCAAAATGATCCTTATAGTTGCACTGCAGTAGCATCAATAATATTGGAAAACCATGTTGTAACATGGTTAAGTTACTTCAGTACACAAAACATAACCAATATAGTGATCCTACTGATGATCAAATAGAGGGAAGGTTGAGAAATTATTCAAAATTGACATAGAAGCCTGTCCAAATATTCTTTGGGTTTACTAATGAAGAGTGCATCATGATGCTTCTGGAAGTGTGTTCTAATGCTACTGAAATGTTTACTGATATTGAAATGAGACATGACAAAAAAAAGTTAATAGATGCATAAGCAAAATTAAAATTCTAGCTCCTTCCTCACAAATATGGATGACTTGTGGTGGCACACTTGTCATCACCATGGTTTCTTGGATCATATCATTGATAGAACTTTCTTGATCATTGGAAGTGTGTTCTAATGCTTCTGAATTTGGGTTGATCCCAAAAGCTATCTGATCTGTGAAGCAAATGCTGCTAAAAGTATGCACAGATATTGAAATGAGACATAATATTAAATGTTTGTAGATGTATAAGAACAATTAGAATTCTATCTCCTTGCTCACAAATAACGATGATTTATGGTGTGCACACTCATCATTGCCATGGTCTCTTGAACCATATTACACGACTACCCAGTTCACACGCCTAGCCAGGCAAGATGTCAGAATGATGGAGGGAATATGCCTTCTGAAATAATTCTGTACAACCAGGACTGGATTTGAAAAAATCTGCAAATTACTGTCACTGTTCTACCAAGCAACCCTTATCAAAAAACTGCCTTCTGCATTCCCCAGGAAACTCACATGAAGACCTCTAAAGTGGTATGGCCCGCACTAGTAATGGTATGACTGGAGAAGTGAATGGTACTGCCTGTAATCTATGCCTCCAATCACCTCAAATCTGCAATCATTCATTACTGTCAAATCTGCTTTCAAAAAAGCTGTCACTCTTTCTCTTGATTAATTCAATTAAGCTCTCCTGCAATCCCAGAAATGAGGTCACCTCAAGAACACCGTAGGGAGATCTTTCACTCCCGCAAGTATCCAATCTTGTGAAGGATTTCGTCTCCACAGGCTGCTCCTTCAAACCCCTGCTTCAGCTCTCAAGCCAAACTCTCCAAAATGAATTTTCTTGAATATCTCCAAATGGGAGCCCAAATTGCCTTTCAATCTTCTTCCTCAAAATCCTCTCCACTTTTAGGTTATTTTGGCAACTTTGAATTATAAACTTGTTGCACTTTTAATTTTTATTTTATTGCCTCCTCATGGGCATCCACCTAGGGGATTTATTAAGTGACTTTATGAAGTCACTTTATTATTTAATTATAAAGTCACTTCATAACAACGTAAATTTAATTTATTTATATAAAACATTAAAATTAACTTTATATTAACTTTAATATTTAAATATTTATTTATAATCATTTCTTGGCCACTAGACCAACAACGAATTTGACCTTGTGGTCCACTGATGATATCTAAAAATAACAATACCTCCTAAAAAATAGGAAGTTGGTTTCGAGCTCCTAAAACACCACAAATGACCCCTTGCAAGGTCCACCAATCCTGGGATGGTTTCCCTATCCATTGTGTTAGCCTACGAGAACCGTTGTTGAAGAAACTATTATCATAAACCAGCCTATGGGTAGTCATATTACCATACCAACATTCTAACATGTCTCGAAGATAAGTACAATACTATATATAAGGGTGTTGACCGGCTACGAGTGCCAACCATTGGCTAGCCGCCAACCCCTCGACAACAACTAACAACTACTAATTATCCCAACAACATCATCCCCCCCAAAAAAGAAAGTCGTCTTCGGACTACACACAACAAAATGGGGAATACAACTAAAAACGAAAGAACTCAAGGAGCTGGAGCCTAGAGAGCGTCCTTGATGAGGAAGGCACAAGTGTAGATGCTGCCAACATCTCCCTCAACTGCAGGACCTGCTCAGTCCGTCACTGTAAATCCCTCTCAGCTAACAACTGTCTCTCCTGGGCAGTCTTCACATAAACATTGCCTCCATAACCTCCTTGTGCTTCTTATCAATCTCCTCTAGTGCTGCAATAAGGCAAGTCTCCACTGTTGCCCGTTCAACTTTCTCGTGGTCCAACTGCTCTTCTAAGGCTGCCATCTAAGCCCTCTGTTGAACTAGCTCATCCTCTACCCTCCAGAGCTGAGTGGCTAACTCCTCTTGAGCTACAATGACTGCCACCCGCTCGACCTCAGCCCTGCTGCTGAATGCTAGGCCCTTCTGAGCTCATAATACCCATCCCAGAATGCCCTTTCAACACTCTTGAGCAAGGAGTGGGTCCTACTCTCCCCTACTGGCTACTAAAGCCTCTAATCCTCCAACCTTGTGCTTCTTATCAGTCTCCTCCAGTGTTGCAATAAGGCGAGTCTCCACTGTTGCCCGTTCAACTTTCTCGTGGTCCAACTGCTCCTCTAAGTCTGCCATCTAAGCCCTCTGCTGAACTAGCTCATCCTCTACCCTCCAGAGCTGAGTGGCTAACTCCTCTCGAGCTACAATGACTACCACCCGCTCGACCTCAGCCCTGCTGTTGAATGCTAGGCCCTCCTGAGCTCATAATACCCATCCCAGAATGCCTAGAACGCCCGCTCAACACTCTTGAGCAAGGAGTGGGTCCTATTCTCCCCTACTGGCTACTAAAGCCTCTAATCCTCCAACCTGGCAGGCGTTTCTATAGCAGGCCATCCCTAGGAATCGAAACATCACACAAACTCCTCAACACAACGCCCTGTAGCAATCTCGAGCAAGCGCTCCATTGCCTGATTTGGCCTCCTATGGGCCAGTTCCTGTACCGAGGCCACCATCCTTCGCACACCTACCTCCATATTCACCCAAAAGTGCTCGATGGCACCCAACTCACCATGAGTCTCGGACATCGCATGTCGAATGTGCGCAGGAGACCTGCCCTTAGACTCCTCTCCTAGTACAACCATGTCATGCGGAGGGTCCAATTCTAACTCCCTCAGATGGGTACTCCCTTCGTCCAAATCAACAATATCAACAATGTCATGCTGTGGCTAGTGCTCTTGCTACTGTGGTGAAAGAGGTGCAGATCCAATGGGTGCCATGGGAGTCACTTGATAGCGGTTCAACCAAGCATCCATGGTCGCGTTTGGGGTCTCCAACTGCTTCTCCAAAACATTCGCCGAGATCTCTGACTCAACTGCCACGTCTCTGGGCATCTCTTGAGTGCCTGCTGGTTGCTCCACGACCTCAACTGCTGGCTACCTAAGCTCAACTGCTCTACTCGCACTAGGAGGTATTAGGGTGGGTGGCGTTTGCAACTGCCCAAACCCTGGCATAGGTATGGCTTCCATAGTGACACGTGAAGTAGTAGGTGGAACCAACTGACTGCTGACATAGAGTAGGGCTGGAGCAAAAACAACTCGCATACCTAATGGTGGAGGTCCACCTGAGGGTGTGACGCCACCCGATGGTGTAGGGGTACTTGATGGTGCAGCACAACCCGATGGTTTTGTATCCAATGGTGTGACTCCTACAATACCCTCGATTCCCTCTTCTCCATCTAATGCATCTCTCAGTATGACCACTTGCCTCCCCTCGGCTCACCATATAGAAAGTATCATTTCCTCCGCTAACCCTCGAAGAGGTATCCCCTGAATCCTCTCCTCTGGTGTCGCCCTCCTCAACTATCTCTGTCTTAGTCTTTGATGCAACTACCTGATGCCTACGCTTCTTGCTGGGCTAAGCATCACCGCTGATTGTAATTGTCCAAGTGAGTCCAGTAAAATATGGGCGGTCGGGAAGGATCCACACAACTTTGTGGCTACGATTGGCCATACTGGTTGGGAGGCACCTATGTCTGACCAAATTGTGAATTCTCTGGAAATACTTTGCAAATCTGCTGATTTAGAGGACCCCATCCCTAACTCAACAGTGACAATACCAAGGGCATGAAAAGACCGTGTACTTCCATTCCGTAGCTCATCCGGTAAGCGTGGACCCCACCCAGCTTGCAAATATTACCTAGAATTCAAAACTGACAACTTGGTATATTTGCTAGACTATTGCTGATTAATCAATCCTTGAATAATTCTTGAAATGCTTCTATATAAAATCCTGCTTGAATTTATTTTCTGAATTATATTTTAGCTGGGTGTATTTCTGAATTACTGTTTTCAATTGGTAATCTGAATTGATTGTGAATTATTCTTCTGACTTGCTGCTCTGAATGGATGATCTGAATTGATATGCTGATTCTATGCTCCTCCAAATGATTTGTTCTCTCCTTTTTATATCCTTAAATGAGAGGCAGCCACATGTCTTGATTGACACTATTAACTTTGCAAGGGATACATCCCTTCATAAACTAAGTGACGCCTTTTGTCATTAATTTATTGACATGCTGTTTGGTAACCGCTGCCTACTAATAATCTTTCAATAATCTTAGACAGCCCCTTATCAGTAAATTGCTGCCATGTAGCTGTAATGTCCTCTGTTGGGACCTTAATTGATTTATCCCAAATTTCTCAATTAGGGTTTGGATTGTAATGTTCCCTGATAGGATCAATCATTTATCTCATTAGATTTAAGTTATCTTTAATGCTCATGTCCAGCCTTTTTACTATTCCAGCTCAAGATGGAAGAAGTAGGTGTTATCCAAGGTGCCTAGAGACCAACTGCAATGGGCTCCCTCAAAGTTTACAGGTCCAAGCCCAAACTATTGGGACGCTGACCCCCACCCTATTTTGGGACAGATAGCCATTGCTTGGATTTAGACAAGCCCCTCCTTGGTAAAGTTACATCTTCTCTCTCAGATTAGGATAGTAATAGGACTGAGTGTATAAATATATATGAATTTATGATTTTGATATCATTCTTATTAACATATAATATACTATATATAATCTCTGATTCCTTATATATATATATATATATAAATAATTGATATATAATTCTGGTATTACGATTATTAAATGCATGTATAACATATACTCACAAATATATTAGAATAAATAAGGATCTCTGATCCTAAAAGAATGCAGATATAATATTCTGCAATTCAACATTGATTTATAGATCAGTTACAGCATATCACTATGCTGTCATATGATACTTGCCAGCGATTTAATATAAAATGATTTCTCTTTTAATGAGCACTGTTGATATCTATTCCTTCCTGAATATCAAATAATAATTTTCTTTTTCTTTCTGAGATCCTCCTCAGTTATATTATAATATACATTCTCCTTGTTCCGTGATGAATGGAGTGTGTTCTATTCTCCATTTATATCTTGCAAATGAAATGGTTGTCTTTTTGGATGTTAAGAGACATATCACTTCTTAATCGTCTCTTCCTTAAACAAATTGCTTGTAACCCACATCGCACCTTTTAATTAAACATTTGTTATTTCATTGACATCGCTAATGTTTGCCCCTTGTGATAAATGTTGTTGTCATTGGCAATAATATGATATTGCACCCTGTGAGGTCGTTGACCTCTGACTAGTCACTCCATGCATTTTTTACAATTATGAATTGCTATCTCCTTATTTATACTTATCGATATTGGCCAATAGAAGTGACTGCCATTAATGATCTTCACCCCTCGGCATAGAATGCATACGGTACCCTTAGTTATATTGTATTCTCTGCCCATGATTATTGTATCAATAACAATTAATCTTCATCTCTGATGCCTTTGAAGATGTTAGTCGGCCACATAACAAGGGATCTAGTAATCGTTTCTCTTATAAATCACTTTCTATCAAGTTATATTCTTTCTGTAATGAAATCGCTGCACATGTAAATTGTATGCCTTGTCTTCTTAATCAAATCGCTTCCTTAACTAATATAATCACTTGCTGTTTAATGAGAGTTTCCACTTCATTATCATTTCTGTTTTTTTTTCTTTATCTATTGTCATGCATTATCATATGTATACAAATCTTGTAAGAGCGGCCAGTATTCAACATTGGTCAGCCAGCATTAATTAAATGTTTTCTATCTTTCAAATACAAGAGTAATCAGCCAGCATATATTTAGTGTGGTACATTTGCTATTTTCCTCTCATATATCTTAGTTTGCTTAGAGATGATCTTCAAGCTAAGTCATGTATGTCCTTTAGTAATATAATTACAATTTAGTTTCTTTAGAGACTTTATTTAATAACATATTTTATTTATTTATTATTTTATAAATATTATTTATTTATTAAATCTTTCTTTTGCAATTAGTAAAATTATTTATTATTAAATTCTATGTCGGAATGGGGACATCACAATCCTACCCTCCCCAAAATTGCTTGTCCTCAAGCAATGTTCATTTTATACAAGTCTTTCACTGTGAGTCATTGCACAAATCTGATATTAGTGTATAAATTCATACCTTTGAGTCTTACTATTCTAGATCAATTAAATATAGAATCACATGGAACATCTATTTGAAAATATGAAATATACAAATATATGAAGACAAAGCATACACAAAGAATACACTTTAATGCATGGAGACATGAATCATACACGAAGTATACACATTATACGCACTTTGTTAGACTTCTCCCTGTTCAATAGAAAATAGGGAACGATAAATGTGTCTTTCTATCCATAATATTTATAATTTGATATTTTCTCAAGTACACATGTATGTATTTTTAAGTTCTTTTACATCAAATAGAATTGCTCCTTGTTTTGTCTTTTTACCCTGCAGGATGGCAGGATCATGCTCTAATACCATTTGTAATGTCCCCTGTTGGGACCTTAATTGATTTTTCCTAAATTTCTTAATTAGGGTTTGGATTGTAATGTTCCCTGATAGGATCAATCATTTATCTCATTAGATTTAAGTTATCTTTAATGCTCATGTCCAGCCTTTTTACTATTCCATCTCAAGACGGAAGGAGTAGGTGTTATCCAAGGTGCCTAGAGACCAACTGCAATGGGCTCCCTCTAAGTTTACAGGTCCAAACCCAAACTATTGGGACGCTGACCCCCACCCTATTTTGGGACAGATAGCCATTGCTTGGATTTAGACAAGCCTCTCCTTGGTAACGTTACATCTTCTCTCTCAGATTAGGATAGTAATAGGACTGAGTGTATAAATATATATGAATTTATAATTCTGATATCATTCTTATTAACATATAATACATATAATATACTATATATAATTCTGATCATATATATATATATATATATATAATTGATATATAATTCTGGTAGTACGATTATTAAATGTATGTATAACATATATTCACACAAATATATTAGAATAAGTAAGGACCTCTGATCCTAAAATAATCAGCATTGATTTATAGATAAGTTACAGCATATCACTATGCTGTCATACAATACTTGCCAGCCATTTAATATAAAATGAATTCTCTTTTAATGAACACTGTTGATATGTATTCCTTCCTGAATACCAAATAATAATTTTCCTTTTCTTTCTGAGATCCTCCTCAGTAATATTATATACATTCTCCTTGTTCCGTGATGAATGGAGTGTGTTCTATTCTCCATTTATATCTTGCAAACCAAATGGTTGTCTTTCTGGATGTTAAGAGACATCACTTCTTAATCGTCTCTTCCTTAAACAAATTGGCTTGTAATGCACATCACACCTTTTTATTAAACATTTGTTATTTCATTGACATCGCAAATGTTTTCCCCTTGTGATAAATGTTGTTGTCATTAGCAATAATATGATATTGCACCCTGTAAGGTCGTTGACCTCTGACTAGTCACTCCATGCATTTTTTACAATTATGAATTGCTATCTCCTTATTTATACTTATCGTTGGCTGTTAAGTTTTTTAGGATAACTGCAAATGTAATAACACTCTATGTTGTATGTATTTTCCAAATGCAACAATCTCTCTTTCATTTATATTGGGAATGAGGATAGGAAAGACATGTCCCTTCATGGGACATGTCTATTCATTATTATTT
>MU223425.1:1755517-1770287 GCA_018584345.1 Thuja plicata
TATGAAAACAACACAAGATTTGAACATTTGAACAATCGTTCATCAACATATGGTTCATCATAATTCTTATATAAGCATCTCACTCATCATAATTGTTATTGCTATTTATCAAATGCAATCATTCATTAAATAATGACTTCCCACAAATTAAAGGAAGACAATCTACCAAACATTTGGCATTATTTTGATGTCTCTAAGTGCATAAAACAAGTGGGGAAAGGTGTTAGGGGAATGCAATTTTCTAGTTTACAACTATAGATGTTTGTGGTCATTGCTTTGGCACACACATTGATCCAGAACCCAATCCAACATTGTTTAGTCACATCTCTCCACTTAGAACACCCCTAGTACATTTCTCAACAAATTGCCTGCCCTAGACAGGATTATGGGCATGATCCTATCCTCTAGTTTGGATATTCAAAATTTTCACTCTACAAAGAAGTTGATCACTCTACCCGATTATTATAGCAAGTCCCATGGTGCTTCTTAGCTCCACCAATTTTTGAATGGCCATAAAATCACTCTACCCCATTATTATTATAGCAAGATATTTGAGTGCTTCTAAAGAGGATGGCTTAAAGAGGTGCCCAAGCTGATAAATGTTCAGAAAGAGAACAATATAACGACTTTAGTTACTTACAAATAAAACATCTAGAGAGCACATTCTAATTTGAAATTTGTATTATTGTCTATCATTACGTGTAATAGGTTAATGGGACTCAAGTAGAAGTGCATTTCATTTATAAGCTCTGAAAATAATGTAAGAAGCAAAAAGAAAAATGTACATACATTTGATATCCCCATTTTTATAATAAAAATGAATTAATAAAAAGAATAAATTATAATATAATTTATTATTAAATTGACTATACTATTGATGAAATAATAAGGGAAAAAATATAATATATATAACATTATATATATTAACTAATAAATATATTAATGTTATAATATAAGCTAGTTTATTATTAGATATGATATATTATTCATAAAATAAATATAATAATAAATTTTTTAATAATATGAAAATATAAATTAATTAAATACCTATAATACAAAATAACATACATTATCATAATAATATAAGTATTTAATATTATCATATATTATAATAAAAAACTATAAACTATATATTATCATTGCATATACTATTATTCTCGTAAGTTAAATCTATTATATATTAATAAACATTTAAATATGCAATTAATATATCTTTGATATATTACATCTATAAATCAAACAATTATAAGAAAAGGCAATTTAAGATATACTTCAGACGATTGGCAGTTTTACTAAGGACAGGCACCAGTCCTTTGACCAATGTTCATACAATTGGAAGTCTTCTAAGATTGATACGAGTACCCCCTGCAGATTTGGGAAAACTAATATCAGATCATAGCTTATAAACATATTCGGTACTGAATTACAAAATAGAGAAAGATATAAAACAAAAGAACTCACAGCATTAATTTCATAACGTAGAAGAAGTATTGTTCACCAATTAAACAACAACCAACAATCATCAAATCAGAGAGTATTAAAACAATTAATCTTAAGCACCTGAGAAAGAATCAAATTCATTTTCAAGGTATACAAGATCATTTAGGCATTCATCCACAAAGGATATATAATGTCATATATATATGTTTGATATTCATTAAAAGAGTGGAATATAGGTTGATGAAATCAGATACAAATTATTAAATATATATATGGAATAAGAAGCAATCTGAAACAACAGTTGCATACACACATAACTAACAGCAGTTGCATACACACATAACTATCTTTCATCTGCCATCATATATACACAACCTATTCCATGATATTTGCATAGCCCTTAGCTCAAAGATCAGTGAACATATCAGACTTCTTTTGTGGAACAAAATCCATAATAAACTCAATCATTTTCATTTGGAGATCTTATTGATAGAATTTCGCACGGACCGGGAGGAGAATCCGGACCCGGATCCGGGGTCCAGGGTCCGAATCTGGTAACTCAGTATAAATGCATAGTCCCATAATCTTAAGAATTCACCTAAAGAAACATTGCAAGTGACAGTAGAGTGGTTGCAATTGGATAGTCGTATATATAGTCCCAACATGGGGACATTACAGTGGTATCAGAGCATGATCCTGCCATCCTACAGGGTAAAAGATAAATAGGGACATTACACATCATTTGATCACAAGAGGAAAGATATCATCATCATTGTACATCTAATAGCAAAACAACACGAAGGTTTGACAAGTCTCGATTTATAAAAGAGATACATATCATTGCAACAATATCTAGATTAAGAGCAATACTAAAGATTGAAACAGAAGGAATGGTATATCTATAGACAAGCAGATGTTAAGAAGGGTATATGCAGGTTTCTATAAAGGAATTGTGAGGAGTCCTATAGAATATTGGAATAATTTATAATCAAATTTGTAGAAGGAAGAATATGCCAATTTGAGGAAGTGCAGCAATGGAGAAATATGACATATAAGACATAATTATGAAACCCTTGAGGCATAGTAAAGAGACTTATGAAGTGAATTATAAAGCATGTTTGAGGAAGATCTTGAAAGATTTACAGGAAAAGTTTATGAAGAAATTATGAGTTTGGAAGATTGAAGTAAAGAAGAGGTATCATCCAGTGGAATTATCTTATGATTATCTAATCAGAGATCAAATCCAAGATATTCTTGGTAGAGGGCATTCGTAATGAATGTAGAGATTCCTAAAGAGAATCCATAGATCAAGGACATTCTCGGTGAGTGTCAGAGCTTGATCAAAAGGCATTCTTGGTGAGTGTCACAACTTGATTTAGACGTTCTTGGTGAGCGTCGAGGCTTGATCAAGAGACATTCTTGGTGAGTGTCAGAGCTTGATCAAGAGACATTCTTGGTGAGTATCAAAACTTGATTTAGATATTCTTGGCAAGCATTGAGACTTGATCAAGGACATTCTTGGTGAGTGCCAGAGCTTGATCAAGAGGCATTCTTGGTGAAAGAATGTCAAAACTTGATTTAGACATTCTTGGTGAGTGTCGAGGCTTGATCAAGGACATTCTTGGTGAGTGTTAGATCTTGGTCAAGAGACATTCTTGGCGAGTGTCAACTTGATTTAGACATTCTTGGCGAGTGTCGAGGCTTGGTCAAGGACATTCTTGGTGAGTGTCAGAGCTTGGTCAAGAGACATTCTTGGTGAGTGCCAAAACTTGATTTAGACTTCCTTGGTGAGTGTCGAGGCTTGATCAAGGACATTCTTAGTGAGTGTCGGAGCTTGGTCAAGAGACATTCTTGGTGAGTGTCAAAATTTGAATAAGACATTCTTGGTGAGTGTCAAAGCTAGATCAAGGACATTCTTAGTTTATGCATCAAGGAGAAAAGAAACACTTAACAAAGGAGAACGGAAGTGCTGCAACACATATCTTTTGAAAATTTCCTAGTATTTTAAATTGAATATTATGGTAAGTTTATAATTTTAAACATATTACGATTCTAATCTCAAGTTGAAATTGTTGTTTCAGGACTGTATCAGGGACTATCATAAAACAAGACAATATCAGAGTTTCAGAAGTCACACCCGTCGAATTATTGCTTGAGGCAAGCAATTCAGGGAAGGGCGGACTGTGATATCGCCATTTTGATAATAACAATGAATTAATAAAAAGAATAAATTATAATATAATTTATTATTAAATTGACTATATTATTGATGAAATGATAATGGAAAAAATATAATATATATAACATTATATATTAACTAATAAATATAATAATGTTATAATATAAGCTAATTTATTATTAGATATAATATATTATTCATAAAATAAATATAATAATAATTTTTTTAATAATATGAAAATATGAATTAATTAAATACCTATAATACGAAATAGCACACATTATCATAATAATATAAGTATATGATAAATCATATATTATAATAAAAAACTATAAACTATATATTATCATTGCATATACTATTATTATTGTAAGTTAAATCTATAATATATTAATAAACATTTAAACATGCAATTAATATATCTTTGATATATTACATCTATAAATCAGACAATTATAAGAAAAGGCAATTTAAGATATACTTCAGACGATTGGCAGTTTTACTGAGGACGGGCACCAGTCCTTTGACCAATGTTCATACAATTGGAAGTCTTCTAAGATTGATACGAGTACCCCTTGCAGATTTGGGAAAGCTAATATCAGATCATAGTTTATAAACATATTTGGTACTGAATTACAAAATAGAGAAAGATATAAAACAAAAGAACTCACAGCATTAATTTCATAACGTAGAAGAAGTATTGTTCACCAATTAAACAACAACCAACAACCATCAAATCAGAGAGTATTAAAACAATTAATCTTGACCACCTGAGAAAGAATCAAATTCATTTTCAAGGTTTACAAGATCATTTAGGCATTCATCCACAAAGGATATATAATGTCACATATATATATATATAGATATATATATGTTTGATATTCATTAAAAGAGTGGAATATAGGAGGATGAAATCAGATACAAATTATTAAATATATATATGGAATAAGAAGCAATCTGAAACAACAGTTGCACACACACATAACTAACAGCAGTTGCATACACACATAACTATCTTTCATCTGCCATCATATATACACAACCTATTCCATGGTATTTGCACAGCCCTTCGCTCAAAGATCAGTGAACATATCAGACTTCTTTTGTGGAACAAAATCTATAATAAACTCAATCATTTCATTTGGAAATCTTATTGATAGAATTTCGCATTTCTTTACTACGGTATTGATGTAACCAAATATATAATTATCCATTGGATCAAATCAATGCGATTCTTGAGATATTATTGATTCATTGAAATCAAAGTATAAATGCATAGTCCCATAATCTTAAGATTTCACCTAAAGAAACATTGCAAGTGACAGTAGAGTGGTTGCAATTGGATAGTCGTATACATAGTCCCAACAGGGGATATTACATGCAAAAATAGCCCAATTCACAATTCTATGTTGTTGAGATCATGCTTCTACCAAACTGTGATTAGTAAGAGAAGCAATGAGCCTGTTTGCACCTCTGAAATGTAATTCAAAAAATGAATTTGAAGTTGAAGGATGAGACAGAATTGTTTCAATGATTCTTAAGGAGGTCAAGTCTATGTTGGGTCCTCTCTCCAATGAATAGGTCTACATGTTTAAGATCCTTATAGTGAAAAGAGAACTTGTCAATAGCCTTGAATTTCTTTGTACATGCCTTATACCCTTTAAGGATCTCATAGCACACTGGACACGTAAATACAAAGACTTCTTTTGATTCTGGTTCATTGTTGCAAAGTCTGCAAACATGCTAATGTTTGGAAATATGATGCTTTGATCCATTGAAGCTATTGAGAGCCCACAGTTGGCCCAAAGGGTAATCTCAAACCAAATGAGAACCTTATGTACTTGGATAGACTATTGCATTTATCTGCAATTTGAAGATATAGTTCAAACTCATTTGGTGATGATGAGATATTTTTAAGAAATTTGAATTAGTACAATTTTGTGAACATTAAGATAATGACTATGAGATATTTAAAAAGCTTTGATAAGTCTAATTTGGTGAACTCAATGCTTTTATTTTATATGCTTTTTAGCTTTGCATTTTCTTTGACATGCAAGACATATTGTCAGTTTATAAGAATTGTTTCAAATACCAGGAATTGGTTGAGTTAGGAGAGACGGTTGGAACTCACAATAGAGGCCTTTGCCCGGAGTTGATTGCATACCTGCCAGTTTCAAAATACAAATCTAACTGCTTTAAGAGAAAAAAAGACAATGATCGGTAAGAAAGTTGCTTTTCCTCTTCTTGTATATATTATTATTTGAGCCTTGGCCTGCTCTGTATCATATTGTGGCTTATGTTTACTGCTTGTTCCATATCAAGAAATTTCTTCCAAAGTCTCAAGGGGCTGGGTTGGAAATTAAGTTGGCAATTGCCATTTTGTAGTAAAGTAAATAATAACAAAATTCAGCTCTTTAGGATGTACTCTAGTTTTAACAATTAAGCTCTTTAAGAACTGTGGCCTTCAAATAACATTGCTGGTATATAGTTCCAATATTTTAAATTTGATCATGGGATGCAGTCAGTTGGTGGAAATCAAACATGTTGCTGAACACCAGAATTGGTAGAAACATTTGTATTCTGTATATCTGCTTTTATGATAAGATGTTTATCTATCCCATTGAAGGAATAGTTGTGTGCTTTTTGGATAGGTAAAGGAGTTAGGTACTGAAGATATGGTAAGCCTGCACTCCAGATTGTTTTTCAGAAAGGAACATAACTCCATATTGCTTTTTTGGAAAGGAAAAACAGTGATCTAAAAAGGAATATGAATGCCAAAACATATAAGATATTATAACATTGCATGATTTATTTAGACGTAGATGATAGCCACCATTAAATCAATTTTATTATCTTGCAAAAGAAAACTGACAATAGAAGATTATTATAACTGACCTTTAGGGTTCTTGAAGAGGCTTGCACACAGAACTAATAGGCCCCAGAAATCTATTCTAGTGGCTATGATGCCAGCTCAAAATACCAAGGTACAAGATAATCATCTGCAGACACCTAAAAATCCAAATTTGGTGACTAGGGGACATGGTAATTGACAAACTGGGCCATTAATATCAACTAAGAGCAGCACAAAATAATAAATATTAGCTGAACAATTCATCTTCACTTCATATTATGATGGTACTGAACATGTGATAAACTGCCCAACTTGGTAAGTTAACTTAAAAAGCATAAAGTGCCTATATGTTGACAGTTTCCTAGCAATATGCATATAATCTGCATGCATTGGGAACTGCCTGTAAGGGCATGTATACTAGAGGCACCACACTACTATAGCATAGATGCTGAGTTACCCCGGGTTTCCAGGACGAGGGGATGGGGGGGACCGGGAAACAGGTTTCTGGGACGGATTTTTTTCCCAGAGCAGGGGACAGCAGTCGAGACGGCTGTATAAAAAATAGGATAAATTTAAACTATATAGTGAAATCTGATATTTCAAATATATTTATATGAGATAGCAATAATCATAGCAACATAATAACATTCGTAAATCTAAATTCAATGTTCATTCATCATAGAACATGGCAATTGAGTTGAAACTTGAAATGGGAGTTCAAAGAATCGAATATGAGTTCAAATTTCAATTTTGTAAATTCATAATTTCAAACTCATAGATACAATTCATTGAATTTGGAATCAAAATGCCCAAAGGCTGCAAGTATCAACAAAATGAAAAGTATCATATCATATGTCAAGATTCAATTATCATTGCATCAATCTATCATATAATGTCAAAAGACTCAAAGTCCCAATGTCAAAACAAAGATAGTATGTTGTTACCCCTAAGCTAGATCCATATCAGTGTTACTGCTACTGTCAGCCCGAGCCACAAAGGTTGCATCATCCAATAGAATGCCAAGCAATCCCTGTGGTGTGTCGTCCTCGTCAACCTGAGTGGCATCTTCAAGATTAATATCCCACCATAAAGCTGAAGTCTTACAATACTTTGGAGTCTGACGATCCCCAAGTCTCAGAGCACTATGCACAACCACTAACTTCTCTGCTCTAGAGGTAAGCCTATTCCTCGTGATGGAATGAATAAAGCCATATGTAGAGCAATTCCTCTCTGCAGCAGAGGAACTAGCAACCTATGATAGAAGATGAATGGCAAGTGTCCTCAACTCTTGTGCATCTGACCCATGCCATTGCCACCATCCAATAGGGCTTTTCTGTGCTATTATTTCTCTATCCATCTTTGCCTCTGGTGAGCAGAAGTTTGGACCTTCAAGGTTCGAGAAGGCAACCCATTGCTCACAAAGTATACCGGATTGCTCAAGTGAATACATCTTTTGAAGGGCCTTCATCAACCTATGTTGGACAGTCAAACATTTCCAATCCTTGAGTTGACCATCCTTGCGTTTCGAAAACGGTTCCCAATTTTTTTCTCATCCAGGGCTGCTTGGAAATGTTTCCACCCGTCCCCAAGTCCCCGAAATCATTTCCGTTTCTAGTACCTATGGTTTTTGGGTGGAAATGCATCCTCGGGTAACATAGCATAGATGTCCAAGAACTATTGTACTGTTGACAATCCTTTATGCTTATGCCCATCATGTACGTTTTCTGTACTGAAAAAGAGAACAAGGTATTCTAAGAACAGTTGTAAGACTGCGCAGCAGCATACATATTCTTTCTATAGACAACCTGCACAATCATATCTCAATGCTTTTGAAAAGTCCTGAGAATCCTGCACTCTCCACAATTTTTTCATGGCATCGAAACTTAAGGAAATCTTTGATGCGAGTGGCAACAGATGGACAAAAAGAATTTAGTGCATAGAATCATTATTTAACCGAGAGGCATGACTACAATAGCAGTAAGAAGGTTGAATGGTGTGAGTGTTCGCAAAAACCTGTTTGCTATGGACATACCAAAAGTTTAATGAATAGGGGGTGGCCATAAAAGTCAATTCTATTTACAAAATGTAAATATAAAAGACTAATTACCTTTAAAATTAATTTTATAATTAATAATAAATATATAATTATAGTATTAAAATATACATGTAGGATATTTAAATAATACATTGATATCTGTTACATTATGATGTGTAAATTTGAAAATTGAGCCACGCATAAAGGAATAGGGGGTGGCCATAAAAGTCAATTCTATTTACAAAATGTAAATATAAAAGACTAATTACCTTTAAAATTAATTTTATAATTAATAATAAACATATAATTATAGTATTAAAATATACATGTAGGATATTTAAATGATACATTGATATCTGTTACATTGTGATGTGTAAAATTTGAAAATTGAGCCACGCATCACAATGTAAAATATATAATTTAATATTTAAATACCCTATATGTATAGCTAATTACTATAATCATATATTAGTTAGTATTGGCCTTTCAATAAGCCCCTTTTGGGTTTAGCCCCACGCAAAAACATTTGTTTCTTCCAGAGAACATGGATGATGTGCCAAAATGGTTGTTTTTTGGGTTGATGTTCCAAACTGCTGTTTTGTTTTTGGGATCAGGACCCTTTCCCTGCTTATATAATAAAAAACATGGCTGATTTGCCAGAATAGAAGAAAAGGTAGCTTAGGATTCAAGAGTTTCCCCCATATGCCGACTTTAAGGATCTTTCCAATTATAGATATTAGATGTCCCCACCAGGTGAGAGATCTTACAATCAAAAACTTTAAGACTGCCATGCCTCTTGAAAGACTTCACTTAAGGAGAGTAGAAGGGGGATGGAAGAATGGATCAGGGGATAGAGGGCGCAAAAATCTTTAAAAAAAATAGCTCTATGATAATTTTTGACAATCCGGAAGAGGGCTTTTAAAAAAAAAGTGAAGCCTCCTTTTTGGAATTTCAAACAATAATACCTTTACCAACAAGATGCATTCTCGGGACATCATCAACAACCCTCCTTAATCCCGGAAGATAAGATTCTAGCCCAAGGTTGATCTTGATGTTTGACACCATCTCCAATATAGTTTAGCAATCAAGTCTTGGTTATTAAGACTCAAATTGCCTAAGGCCAAGCCCACCATACTTCTTAGGTTTACAAATTTGATTGTAATTGATCATACTCCTTTTTTGGAGCGTACATTCCTTGCCCATAAAAACTTTGTGGAAAGAAAATAAAAGTCCTTTAGAAAGCTTTTGTGGGCAGGTAACACAAGGAACATATAAATAGGAAGATTTGGCAAAATAGATTTTTCTTATGAACGGGTCCTCCAATTGTTTGAAATTCATTAGTTTGTGACTATTGAGCGCTCTCTCTAAAAGAGACATGAGAGGTCAGCTTCTAGGGCTGATGAGATGGATTTGGCTAGTATTCACCACACAAGTCCCACACAAGTCCCCATAGATGATGAGGATGAGGGAACCGAGATATTTGTGATGGAGATCATGAGTGTGGTGACATCATGAGTGTGATGAATACATGGAGAATGCTGGGAGCTAGCTTTGCACCGCTATATCTATAGAATGTAGCTAAAGGAAGAGACAAATGAGAAGCCCCTATGCATGAATAGGAGCTAGAGGAGCACATAGGTGAGGTGGAGAGGATATAAAAGAGATGGGGGAGGGATAGGCTGAAGAGCACACAAGAAATACTGGGGGGGGNGCAAGGGCGAGGTGAATCAGTATTTCAAAACTTTTAAACGCATAAACCACATAAACATAAAGAGAGCAACCATCAAACATGCTAACACCAAATTTCTCGTGGAAAACCCTTTTGGGTAAAAAACCAGGGCATTATAAGTTTCATTAACAAAGGACACCAACCCCGATCACAAATTGTGAGCACCAACCCACAAAATGTGAGCACCAACTTTCAAAGAGCACAAACCCTCTTTGAAGCACCAACTCCAAACAGCCAAAGCACCAACTCCAGCTGGCTGAGGCACCAACCCCAATTAGAGAACACCGACTCAGTAACACAAAACTAAGCAATTCTTCTCAGAACTTCAAACCCAATCCAAAGCTACACAACACCTCTGTATTTTCCAGCAGTAGATGAATCAATGAATGTATGTTTGCAGCAGAGCAAAGCAATAATACCCTTTCAATATAACAGAACAACTCAATACCACAGCCCAAGTCAAGAACACTGCTTAACCTAGTTAATCCATTTTCTTCAGACTTACAGTTAGTATAAACTCGTTCACTACAGTCCTTAATTGCTTTCACTGGTTATATATAATATCTGCAAAAATACTTAGTATATATGCCTTAAAACACCATCCTATTTGATCACTTCAATACTTTCACATCACTCCATGCATCCACTCCATGAAACGGCATCAAGAACTCAACTTATAATCACTCTTGAAAATGAAGCGGCTAGAAGAGTCACATTCACAGTCAGAAAGAGTATCGCATGCCTTAAAAAAAGTTTTTCCACAGCTAATCAACGCAGCTCCACTCTTTTTTTTATAAACACATTACCACACCCATCACTTATTCAGAAATCACACAACCGTATAAGCTACAGCCCACACCTTAGTCTCTCCAATTTGTCACTTCTTCATTTCCTATGCTTCAAACCTTTCCAATCAAAACCAACTCTCACTAAAGACAATACCATGATTTATTCTGGTCAACACCAGGAGTTACCCACATCAGTATTATATTTTTTTCAACCACGCAAAATGCCAAAACAGTCTTGAGCAACCCCTTCACACTTCCTGATTCTATCTATTCTTCCCTTTTAAATCGCTATCCACACACCCATCTCAACTTCTTTTCTTTTCTATTAAAACTCCACTCACATCATGCACGACAACTAAAATAAATTGCAGTCACATTCTTCACACATGAACCTGCTCAAATTTTCTTTCCTTAAAAGGCGCTGCTAAAAATAAAATAATACAACACCCAGCGGAAAATCTGTATCCTCAGGTTTTGTTGCATCATTTTCAACCTTCAGCTATTAACATTCAATACACAGCTGGAACCAATTAATACCACCGCCCAGTCTTTCAATAAATAAGTAACGCACTACTCCTTTTTAAACAAAAACGGCTCCATCCAACAAAAACTCCGCCAAGAATAGAAGAATCATCAACGCACTAATATTACTGCATGTTCAAAATCATACCACCCAGTCAATAAATATATTGAAACCATCAGAAAATTCAGAAGCCGCCAAGCATCAAATACTGTCCCCTGTCAGAATATAAAAGCATCTTCATTGGAAGTAC
Organism: Thuja plicata; assembly: GCA_018584345.1. Taxonomy (NCBI): domain Eukaryota; kingdom Viridiplantae; phylum Streptophyta; class Pinopsida; order Cupressales; family Cupressaceae; genus Thuja; species Thuja plicata. Next base: position 1,767,313 of record MU223425.1, read on the forward strand.
CAGTCTGAACGTGATTTTAAGAATGCTCAGAAATACATATAAGAATCTGCAGATGAGGTTGCGGCATTCAGAATTTGCACAGCAGCAACCATGAATCTCTTTAAACCTCAAATATATCCTCTAACACTGCCAGGTCCAGGTATGGAATATTATTCAATATCACATCCCCTTATACCAGAAATGCCATGTCCGGCATAGACTCCTACTGGCGTCCAATGAGGATGTACAGAACTACAATCAAAACCTTCAAAAGATAGCCCAAACCCAGGCAACGGACTCCTGCACCAGCAATAAGGATATTACATTTCTTCAAGGATGTGTTCGGTAAGAATGTTGTTTGCAGTAAAAACAAAGGCTCGATATGTTTCTAGAAGGAACACGCCAGATCTATGTGTCTTTAGCAACAGATTCGACCACAATATTTTCTCCAATCTATATTTTGTCAAATGCTCAAACTGCTGAACAACCTTATTTCAACGAGCAATAAGAATAAAGACCAACCGATAATACAAATACTCACCAAAAAGGAAATTACTAAGCCGTCCTTAAATAAAGAAATCATTCCTCTAGAAAAGCTTGAAACATCGACCTTTTGAAAATTCAACCAGCTCAATGGCAGACTGACTCGCTGACAGCAGAAGCAAGCAAGTAGGTGAAGTAGACAAGCAGCTAGCTTATACAGACAGCCAGGTAGCTCAACCAGACAACCAACCAGCTTACAAGCAGCTGAAGCTCGTTGAGCACCTCAAGGCACCTTAAGCACGTCGAGCACCTTAAGCACCTCAAGCAGCTCAATCCAATTCTCTTATATTTACACGATCTTGATCATAAACCTTTGATATCAATGACAAAATACTCAACATAGGCACCGTATTATTGGTAGCTTAATGACCTAGGTATGCTGTATTATGTGGAAACATAAGATGATGGCATATATGGTAAGAGTCTAACATATAGGGTATGTGATTATGTAGGTAACATGATCAAATGGGTGATACTAATATCATCTGCTATAGAGCACTTGATGAGGTGCCTCCCAGATGACCTAGTTGATCAAATTGAGAGAGATTGTGCGAATGCCAATTGTTTTATGGCTGGCCTACTATTGAGCTAAGCACGAACAACACTTGAGCTAAGCACGAACAACACAGATGGGAGTACTAGCCAAATGTGGTGATCTTCAAACAAAAAGATAGATGGTAGGGCAATTTTGAGAGACTTGAGTGAGAGCTTGTAGGGACATGGATGAGAGTGCAATCCTCATGTATGAATAGTGTTATGGAGATGTCTTAATTGTAGTAGCTAATACCATCTCAAGTAGAGAATGCTGGCCTACAAGAGTGAACAATTAGAGGAGAAAGTAGCCATTTGTGGTAGGACTCATCATATATGTTCACCAAACAAGACAAGGTTTGTAGGATCAGTTTGGCAGAGAAGGGATGAGCTAGGAGAGTCTTCTCGTAAGCATAAAAAAGTCGATTGAAAAATTAGAGTAGATAGTAGCCATTGGTAGGATCCATACTAGGTCTCGCAATTTTGATATGTTTACCTAGCACAACAAGATCTATAGGCTCAATTTGGTAGAGAAGGGATGGGGTAGAAGAGGCTTCTTCTAGGCCACCTCCCCAATGGACTTTATGTATGATTGTAGCATTTTTGACGCTATATATATGATTTTCACATTTTTGGATGGTGACATGTTTAATGTATTTTCATTTTGTCTACCTTTTAAATTTTTATGTATGCTCATGTGTGCATGCAAATGATAAGATTCCAATAATTGACAATAAAACTCATTTAAATAACCAATGAACTCTGCACGTGATAATATAATTAGTATCATAAGATCAATCAATCACTTTACAAGAAAAATCCCTATAATGAATTGCAAATGGATAACTAGATGTGTTGCCCTTTGTACTAACAGTAGCCATGTATTAGTGTTTTGGCTTGTCTTTTACAAGACAACTCAAACTGGAACAGTATGTGAGGTAAAACCTCTCTTTGATCTATTAGGGGAAGCTCCTTGTGAACTAAGCAAACTGTAGACATCAGACTATAGAGAAAATTTACTAATACTAACACTATGCATAGTTACTTTAGAGTGTTTTTGCAAAGTAGAATAATCTAAATGAGTTATGCCCTATCTTTTTGGCATTGGGTATGAGCACAAGGCTGGGATCAGCTTTCCTCTAAAAAGTGAGGTTTTATATTTTAAGACTTGCAATCAAATGAAACAACCAAACTAGATAGATCAATTATTTCCCACTGGCTCAAACCAGAGACCAGTGAGATCACATACACAAAAATAAAATGGATGAATTATTTCTGACACATAATCAACCCAAGAGTTCGGATATTGAATAGTCAAGTTACAAATAACTCTACAAATGAAAGCGAATAACAATGCAATAACAATGCTAAATCAATGCCTAACACCATTATTCACATCCAGTCCTACCAATAAATCTAAACACTATAATCTCAGATACAAAAACTCAGATTTGACACTTGGATGACAGTTTCTATAGTATAAACATGAACATCTGTTCTTATTAAGAAATATTGTGCCCAAAAAACATATTTGTAGGTTAATAATCTACGTTACCTGGGGACGCGTTTCCGGCCCTCAGCTTGGGGTTTCGGAAACGGGGACGGTTTCAGGGACGGGGGGATGGCAGGAAACGTTTCCCAGCCGTCCCCACCTAGGCAAAAAATTAGGAAATGCGTCCCCTAAAATGGGAAACGGTCGACGGGTTTCCGAAACCCGTTGACTGTCTCGGGGACGGATTGAGGTTTCCCAAAATAATGTTAAAACAAAAAAAACATTAAAAAAATAGTATTTTTATTTTTTTTTAAATTTTTGCCCATTCATGGGCCCACACTGGCGTCAAAATAATTAATAATAATATTATAATAATAAAAATTAAAATAAATTATAAGTTTTAAAGTTTATAACATATGTATATAAGTTT
>MU223425.1:1777200-1802986 GCA_018584345.1 Thuja plicata
CTAACGCTGCCCTACACATACAAAATAAAAACACAAAACAAATATTTTAGTTAAACATTCAACTTTAAAACTTTCAATATTTTTAGGCTTTCAGCGTAGAGTTTAGTGTCTACAGACTATAGTTACATATCATTCAAATTTCAAACTTTCAAAGTTTAAAAAAGCTAAAACAAGCTAGGGTTTGAAAAAAATTAAAAATAGTGATAAATACTTGCTAAATAGTGATAGATTCAGCAAAAGATGTAAAAATTAGTGTTCAATCTTCTTCTAAGAATACAAAATCATTTCTTAACTACTTAGGAATGATTTTGTATTCATTTAGAAACAACAAACAAAGAATATAATGGTTTTAAAAAATAAAAAAACAAATTCAAAAAACCTACCTGTGAATCTGATTTTTCTTGAAAAAATGGTTGAAATCCACCTTCAATCCGCTCAAATCCGCCTCCAATCCGCTCAAATCACTCTCCCTCAAGAACAGCAAAGCGAAATGATCAAAAACAGCAAAGAGAAATGTAAAATGAGCAAAAAAATAACGTTTTCGGGCTTTAGTCGCGCCCAGAAAATTGCGGGCGAGTTTTTATTAAAAACTCGCGAGTTTTTGTCAATAACTCGCCGATTAATCGGCGAGTTTTTGGCGAGTTTTTGAAGAAACTCGGCTACTGCCGAGTGGCGAGTAAACCCGCGAAAAACTCGCGGGGTCTAAAAACTCGGCGAGTACTCGGCGAGTCCTGCAACATTGGCTACAGCTATGATGAATGTAACAATGTTATGAATTCAAATTCATGAATATATTTGAGAAATCAGATTTCTAATTTTCTATATAAATTATTAAATAAATTCAGATATATATATATATATAGCCGTCCCCTGCCGTCCCTTGCTCAGGCAAAAAAAAAACGTCCCAGAAACCCGTTTCCCCGTCCCCCCATCCCCCCGTCCCGGAAACTCGGGGTAACATAGGTTAATATTCTTATTAATTGATCATTAATTAATCCCAAAAATCAATGTCATTAAAGCAAACCACCAAAAGCAACTGAAAAGCTGGAAAGAAAGCACTATAAAGCTTAAAATTAATCTAAATAATATTTTTGATAAAAGCACACTGAAACAACTAAAAAACAAGCTCTACAGTATCTGTCCAAAAATCAGATCTCTAAAAATTGTTAATCTGAAAGCTCTTTTGAATCTGGATAATTTGGAGCAGGTGTCAGAACAAAGTCTGCAAGGTGATTGTAGATGGAGGATCTGCCAATTATCTGGTAAATGCCAAAATGGTGAAAAAATTACTGCTTGCTTGTAGTGTCTATGTATGGTTGTCATTTTCTGTTTGGAAGACCTTGGCAATATGACCAAAAAGTAATCCATCATGGCAGAAAGAACACCTATAAGTATGAAGTGCATCATGATGGAAATAAACATATTTTAAAACCATGGAAGGATAAAGAGACATCTGAAATGTTAGTGTTATCACTTTTAACAATGAGTTATACAAAGTTCTAAAAGCAAACCAAAGAAGTATATTATCTAGTATTCTCAAGAAAAGGAAAAAGTACATGGAAATGTTAGCTAGTATTCTCGAGAAAATTTATTAATGTCCAACAAAAGACCATGAAGGGTCAAAGGGACTGCCAAACACAAGACAAAAGGCCAGCCCATAGCAGGGACACCAAATGGCGCCCGAAGGAAAACAGCAAGAACAAACAAGCAACTGCCAACAACAGAAAAAGAAAGAGGGGTAGGGGGGCCCAACAAAAGACCCCGAAACCCCGCTACAACACCGGAACAGAAGAGAAGAACCCCGAGATAGAAGGGTAAGCCGAAGAGCTGGTAGTGCACTTGGAACGCCTCTGAAACTTCCTGGAAGTGGAAGAGGAAGAAGAGAGCCGCTGCTGAAAAGAGATTCTCCAGGGTCTCACGGATCCGGAATGACTAGAAGAAAAAGTAAACAAAAAAAGCAAACCTCAACAAGAAGTGGAGAAATCATTGGCAGAGTATGCTGATGTAACTCCGGAAGATTTTCCAATAGGATTACCTCTCTCGGCGTTATTCACCATTTCGACTTGATGCCAGGATTAAAACTTCCAAACCAAGTTGCTTGTGGATTATCTCCACATGAAAATGAGGAATGAGAAGAAACATTTCAGGAATTATTAGAGAAAGGATTCATAAGAGAGAGCATGAGCCCATGTGCCACACCTGCTCTACTTTCACCAAAGAAAGGAGGAAAATGGAAGAGGTGTGTGAAACCAGAGGCATCAACAATCATAGTACATATTGGTATCCATTACCTAGAATGGATAATATAATAGACTGCTTGCTGGTGTTAAGAGTTTCTCCAAGATTGATTTGAGAAGTGGTTTTCATCAGATTTTGATTTGGGAAGGATATGAATGGAAGACATTGATCAAGAACAATGATCATTTGTATGACTGGTTGATAATGCAATTTGGAATGTCTGATTCCCTTGCCACTGTTATGTGGACCGTGAACCAGTATTTAAATCATACATTGTGATTGGGAAATTTGTTATCATTTATTTTTATGACATTTTGATTTTTCATTGGAATTTGATAATTTGCAATCTGTGTTTGATATACTGAGAGTGGAAAGATTGTTTGTAAATCTCAAGAAGAGAAAATTTTGTAGAGACAAGTTGGTTTTCCTTGGAAATGTGATTTTAGCAGATGGAGTGAGCATGGACCTAGAAAATATTAAAGCTATACTTGTATGGTCTATTGCTCAAAACATAACAGAGGTGAGGATGATTAGTCAACATCTATATTAGATTTATTAGAAATTTCAGCAGTGTAAGTGCTACATCAACCAATTCAACCAAGGAGAAGCCCTTGTCTTGGAATCAAGCAGCTGAAAGAAGTTTTGAACAACTTAAAAGAAAGGTGACAGAGCCTATAGTCTTTGCCTTAGAGATTTGAGAAGATCTTTAACAGAGTGATGCTTTAGTAGTGGCAATTGGAGACAGTGTTGAGTCAAGAAGGCACATCTGTTGCCCCATATTATTAAAAAGGCTCAATGATGCCAAAAGAAGGTGTCATGCTTATGATAAAGAATATATGCAATTGTTCAGAAATTGAAACAATGTAGGCACTGTCTATTGCATAAACAATTCATTCTATCGACATAAAATTGAACACTAAAATATAGAAGTGCTCAATCCAAGCCATCCCATATGCATGACAAATGGTTCTCATTTTTGTAAAGTTAGACATTTGTGGTCCAACATATGAGTCCCAAAACTATCACTGTGGCAGAATCTTCAAGTAGGAGACATCAACTACTTGTCACAGTGACGAATGAGGTGTTGGGTTTGAAGAAATGAAGGAAGAATATGCTGCTCATCCCAATTTCAACAAATTTATTTATGCTGTCAACAATCCAGCAGATGTAGGTAAAGAGTTTTGAATACTTATTGGCTGATAGGTTTTTTATTTAAGGAGAACCAACTTTGTATTCCCATTGGGTCTAGGAGAGAAAGTTAGATTACAAAAATGCATTTAGATGGATTGGGGTGTCACTTTGGAAGGGACAAAACTTATAACTTTGTAAGTGAATTTCTTTTTTGGCCTTGATTGAGGAAGGATATCAATAAGTTTGCATTTACATGTCAAGTTTGCCAAGTTGCTAAAGGTGGACAGTAGAACATTGGTTTGTACATGTGTGCAAGGAAAATGTGTCTTGACTCTTGAGTGCCTGATTTAACAATAAAATAAAACAAAAACAAAAATCTAAGCGATGAGGCTAAAGTAAGGCAAACAAGTATTTTCATTAAAGTATAATAGACTCCCTATTGTGTAGATTTGCCTGTTAAATCAAGGCAAACTTATTATTCAAATTTCAATTTAAACTGCTATATATATAAATATTATATATAAATGAATCTCTAATTTAATAATAATAAAGTTATTTACTGGAGTAGAACTGTATGTATGAACTTAAGTAAACTTGTAATTCTGATATAATTCAAACTGAAGATGATCACTGTTCAATGTACTTCACACTAATTGATTTCGGTGTTTTTATTTGAACAGCCGATCAATATATATATATGTCGGTAATACGCAACGCTTCAATATATATTAATACGCACTGCTTCAATATATATTAACTATCGGTTAATACCGATTCAATCCAAAACCGTTTCATTGTTAATGACATCGGGTTTAAAACAGAACGATCCGCCGTTAATGATATCAGTTTAATACCGATTCCAATATCACATACAATACACCGCTAATGATATTGGTTTGATACCGATAACAATATCAAATACATTTCAGTACTAATGTTATCGGTTTGATCCCGATTCATTAGTTATCAAGTTTAATTCAATCATAAAGAGAATATAGTAATAATATCATATATATTAATATATATATATATATATGATGATAATAATAATTATCATCATATATATATATATATATATATATATATTGATACACACACACACACACACACACACACACACACACACATATATATTTATGTCTCTTTAATCTGATCGTTGATATATGTTTCAGTATTATGCATTATATATATCAATTTATCTGATCGCGGCTATATGCATCAACATTGCCCATGATAGTCGATTGGATGTGTGCTCACTCATAATTTCAGCAATATAATGGTGTTCAAATGATAAAAGAGTGTGAGAGGGATAAAATGGTTAGGGTTTGGATATATATGATAGGGGGTAAGATTGAAAGATCAAGGGCAGAGGATGGACTGGTCCTATCACCTCGTGGGATGGTGCCAAGTGGCACCATGAGGTCCTATCACCTCATGGTTAGGGGTAGGATGTACTGGTCTTATCACCTCATGGGACGGTGCCAAGTGGCACCATGTCCCATGAGGTGAGAGATGTGTACCTTGAAGGGACACATGGAAATTTAAAATTCTGATTTGTGAAAAGGAGTGTTGGAGAAGGATAAAGGAATCAAAAATTCCTTTTGGGTATTTGAGGAAGAACAAGCCATGTGCCCAAGTACATGGGGTCATCTCCAAAATTGGGTGCATTTAAGGTTGAGTAGGGTTGAGATTGTGTGGGGATTTGTGAAGTGAGTCAACTCCACTCAATGAGGATAAAGGAATTTGCAAATTATTAGGGAGAGATTAAGTGAAGATTAGGAAATAAAGGGAAAAGTTGGAGGATGTGACATGTGGAGTAAATTAAATAATTCGAAGTTATTTATCTTTTGGAGGAAAGGGGATAAGGCTACGACTTAGGGATAATAGAAGAAATAGATTAGGATGAAAGATGAGATAATTGAATATTAATCAAATTATAACGTATTATTTCATTAATATAGAAGATAAGAAATTGATCGAATTAGAGTAAATGGATCAAATGTGGTCAATTTTAGGTGTCTACACTCTACAGTACAAACCTTGTGCTTAAAGGACAATGAATTGAGATTTCTATGGATTTTGTCGTAGGGTTGCCTTGTACTCAAAGAGGTGGTGAATCTATTTTTGTTGTTGCAGACTAACTCTCTAAAATGGCTCACATTATTCCATGTAAGATGATTGGGGATGCAAGTAAGGTTGCTGATCTCTTTTAAAGACATTGCCCAAAAACTAACACAAATGAACATGATACAAAGTTTCTTAATCAATGTTGGAAGACTTTGTGGAGAAAAATCAACAAGTAAATTTTATTGCAGTATAGTTCAGCCTATCACCCATTGATGGGCAGATGGAAGTGGTGAACGAAAGCTTGAAAGCTTTGGAAATTTGTTATGGTGTTTAACTGGGGATAGCACAAACAATGGGGTTTAGTTTTCTCTCAAGCCAAGTTTGCTATCAGGTTGAATCCAGTATCAACTGATCTACAGGTAAATCTGCATTTCAATTTATTTTGGGAAATAATCCAAAAGGAGTCGTGGATTTAACTGGTCTTCCTAAAGGATTTCAGATTAGCCAAGATGTGGAGGATTTTATGAAGCATATATATGATGTGCAACAAGAAGCTAGGCAAATACTACAAATATCAAATTAGCAGTATAAAAGAGCCATTGACCTACATTGGAGGGAAAAAGTGTACCAAGAGGGTGAGTTAGTCATGGCTTACTTGCAGAAATCAATATTTTCTCAAGGCACTTCAACAAATTGAAGGCAAAGAAAATTGGTCCAGGCAGGATTTGGAAATCATTAATTCGTATCTAGTTTACTTGCCTGAAGAATTTGACATCAGTTCTATATTCAATGCCATAGATCTTTATCCATACCAAGCAAAGCTAGAACAAATTCCAGATGAGAGTGTGCTTGGGGAATGGAACAAATATGTGTGAAAGGAAAAATAGACCAGACTGAGAAAGTTGTGGACACGAGGAATTAGAGGGAAAAAGAGTACGAAGAGGGTGAGCTAGTCATGGCTTACTTGCACAAATCAATATTTCCTCAAGGCACTTCAATAAATTGAAGGCAAAGAAAATTGGTCCATGTAGTAGTTGGAAATAGATTAATGCGTATTTGGTTGATTTGCCTGATGTGTATTTAGTTGGTTTTGCCTGAAGAATTTGACATCAGTTCTATATTCAATGTTATATATCTTTATCCATACCAAACAGACATAGAAGAAATTCCAGATATGAATGTGGTCGGGGAATGGAGCAGACATATGCCAAAGAAAAAAAGAGAGCAGATTGAGAATGTTGTGGGCACCAGGAAACTATAAAAGCTATAGAAAGTTGTGCTATAAGATTCAGGAACTTTAAAACATATCTAGTAAAATGGCAGGGATTCCCGCACTCAGATAGCACTTGGATCACAAGAGGAACTCATGTTTTTAACAAAAAGAGATTCTTCTGAACCGGGAGGTTTGAAATCATGATAGAACTAGAGGATGAAGTGCACATGTCAATCAAGCAGTTGGGATAAATAGGTAGCTTATTCTCTAAAAAGCAGAACTATTGATTGGTTGAGATTTTTTGGGAGTTTATTCTCACAATAGAATTGGTGATAAATGCCTTTTTTGTGTAGGGGCAGGGAACACTGGTTGAGAAAAATTTATATTACCTGATTTAGAGTCTTCATGGGGAATGACTAGGGGAGTCTTCTAAAAAAGAATGAGCTGTAGTTGCTCCTTCCCTGAATTAGTTGCTGCATGCCTAAATACTTATTGGTTGTAACTGGGATTTTATATGCAATAGACAATTTTGAGTGTATGTCCTGTTGGAATCATTTGCCGTTCCACCAAAAGCTCGAACTGTCAATGCCCGATACGAACGCCAGATTTAACACGATCCATGGGAGGCGGTTAAGCCATGTCACGAGTCCCCAAGCAGCTGCTGACTACCAAGTCAACATGTCACAACTCCAAAATCTTGCTTCCTCTATTTTAGTCTCTGTTCTTTCTTTTGGCTGCATTAGCATATATGGTGAAGTTTTTGTGAATTTATTATTTGAAAGATGCAAGTGTTTTTTGCAGTTGCATTCATAACTGCGGGGCAGGGTTTTACATCATTTCTGTTGGTTTTGTAACATCTGCTTGATGTTAACAGGAAATATGATGAGATAAATTGGCACGACAGAATATATTTTTGTCTTAGACACTGACTTTGACCAATATCCAGATTATCATAAGGAAAATTCGCTTCTTCTTAATAGGAAAACAAATGAAGTGGCTTGATACACTCTACCAACCCTTGAGTGGCATGTCTATCAATCCAATTGGTAAAATCATGATTCATGAGTAACCAGGCAGATATATACTCCGCAGTAGTTGCTGCAAAGAATGAAAATCCGGCATATCCATGTTGCAAAAGCAGTAGGTGTTCCTTGGCAACTCTCCCTGTTGGTTGAGGACTGTCTATATGCTCCTGATTTCAGTACATGCATAAGGGCACTGAATATCCTCTTCTATCGGTCAAGAGGTTCATTAGCATTCAATCCTCCCTCTCTCCCTTTTTCCCTCTCTCTGTTGGTTGGGATCAGTTATGCACCTGTATGACTTCAGAAGGCTGAGAGGTGCTAACATGCCCCAAAAGTCAGTCAAGTGCCTTGATGGACAAATGTTGACCTCTCCATTCGTGCAATCATTCAATTTTACGATAAATCCTTCCTTGCTCGTCCATAGTTGTAAATGAAAAGGTACAATTTAATGCGAATTTTTTTTCATTGAGCTTCAAAGTGTGAGCGTGAAGTACAAGAGCAAGGCTTACATATCAGTACAACACACATCTGGCATTGATTCTAAGATGTTTATTGTTAGTGCAATAAACACAATAGCTTCACATAATCATTGATAAAGATTGTTTAAGTTTCATGTGCTTGACAACTATTTCATTTGAAAGGAATTGCACCTCAGGAATTAATCAGAATGAAGAGATTGAATTTGAAATTGAGTTGGTAAATGCTAGGGAATCTCATTTAACAGAGATAAGTTTTGAGATTTGGAAGCCACTTTACATGTCAGAACAAAAGTAAAAACAGCGAAATATTTTGGGTGTTTCATTTTATATTTATGCAAATTTACATTGACAAGAGAATGGGCTAGAAGCACTTCAAACTGAAATTTAATAGTGTGAAACTAATTAGAGAGTAACTGCTCTGTTAAATGACAAGCAAAAGTAAACCTACATTAGCATATAGTACGAAGAAGCTGCTATTTGTTGAGGATTCTCTTAACAATGTTTCTAATTTTATTTAAGAAAAAAAATCTTGTAAACTACTCAGAGTTGATTAATTAGGGGCTCCTTGTATTACAAGAATTTCTTCTACTTTAGGCCATGACTCTAACCGGCTTGGATGTATCAGGGATCTTCTTTACCCTGGCCAAGGCGTAAAGCTTTTACAATACAATCTGACAATTGAAATTGTCTTCTTGTGAAAGCTTCTGTTTAGTACTGCATAAATTTGGAACTGATTGAAGTTACTATATTAGGAATGGAAGTTTTGATGGCCCCCTTTTGAGGGGAACTTAGCAAGTAAATGAATTGATTGTATCTTGGGGAAGATTATGTCAGTTGTTTTTCTTCTCTCTGTTGGGGCCCAATTCTTTTGTGATTTATCTTGGTAGCACTTACTGAAATAGATTACACATGTTTGTCAGAAACTAGTTTTTTTGTTGTTTTATCTTGATATTATTCCTTTGAGGGTTTTTGAATAGGTGTGTGATTTGCCATATGGACTACAAGAGGGGGGAGAAATTGATCACTTTGCCATGCAAGCACCCTTACCATGCAGAGTGCATTAAAAGATGGCTAACAATTAACAGGGTTAGCATTCATTTTTCTTTGATGACAACTAATTTTCGGTTTAATGCAGTGTATGCCCTGAAACTAATCATATTTCTTCTCATGTTTGTGATCCAGGCATGCCCTGTTTGTTATGTAGAAGTTTTTGGGTCTGAAAAGTGAAAAAGTTGAAGGCAGCACTATCACCATGGAACTTGTATAGAAGTTCTCAATCAAATAAACGATGAATGTTGTTTGAAGTAACAAATGCATTCTGATTTGAAGATTGACAACACGCTTGAATCAATGAACATTACAGCAATATGTTCCTAAGCAGGTCTTAGAGTTTTCTACTATCCCTTTAAATAAACAAGTGATTTTTGTAGTTAGTGGAAGGTTGATGTGCAGAGAATATTGACCGGTAGGATAGTTAATGTGTAGATTTCTCCTATTGTACAACTCTTGGCTTAATACTATGCTAATCTATGTTGTGGTCTGACACATTTGGAGACTAAGCCATTGTTGAAGAATTAAAAAGGGCAGAGTGGTGCTCTTCTCTTTCATATAGTGTTGTTCTGTCCTTTTGTATGTCACTGATTATTTATATTATGAACGTGTAACACAATGAAGCAGAATTTTAGTGTGCATTGTCTCTTGAGTATTAAAAATTTATGTCCACCAAAAAAAAGTTTGAAAACATATAAGAATTAAATTGCTAGATTGGTTTGCAATTGGTTAGATATGCTGAACACGAGAAATTGGTTTATGCAATTATGATGTCCTTCGTTCAAAAATTTGCAGCAGGCTATTCAAGCTTTAGTGAGAATTGATTGTAAAGCTAATGTTCTTTATTACAGGGCAATGGTGTGATTTAAACGCGCAATTCTCTTGGTTGATAGCAATTTCCTAGATCAAGGTTGATTCAAATGAACTGTTTGTCTGAGTGTGGTTTAGCAATGGTCATGCTATGGTTTTGGTATTGCCAGCCAAGATGATGGGTATGAAAACTAGTACAAACCATTTCTATAAATTTAGAGCAAACCTGCAGGGTTGATGTGGTACATTTTGTTTGCCAGAAATCCTACTAAAATATTTATGAAATGTGCGGATTTCAATGATCCCATCCCATATGACTGTTTTGTGTGTTTGACTGAAAGATAACAATTTGATTAGCTATTCAACTGAAATTATAGTTAAATTCAACATTTATTGATTTTCATTTAAGGACTGCAATCAATTTTTCGTGTGGGAATTTATTCCGAGAGAAGTACTTAGATTTACCTATTGAGGGATGCTTTTTCTCTTTCAGTATTTGTCATTGTAATAAATACACAATATATAAACAGACATGATGTCTTTGTGATATTAGATTATAGATTTATGCATGGCTACATCGGATGTCAAAAACGAGATGATTTAATGACATGCAGCAATCGTTGAGTAATGAAATATAGTTGTGAATTTATTTGTATTTTATTTGAATTGAAGAGCTATTTTTTTTTTCAAAATTTTAGTAAGTTAAATAGAAACAAATAATATATTTTAATTTTTACAAGTGGAAATGAAAATGAATAGGACGAGTGAGAGGGAAATCGGGTCAAGGAGAATATTTTGTCATAGTTTTGTGACGGGTGTTGGATGAGGATGGTAACGAGGATGAGGAGGAACAAGATGAGTAGAATGGATTTTTTATCAACAAGGATGAAGAATTGTTGCGAGATCTATTATATGAGGACCGTTTGAAGGCCTGGAAGCCAAATCCATGACTATTAGAAAATGATGTTTTCCCCATTGTGGTGGGTGAGCTTATGATGGTTGTAGATCAATGTTCTGCTATGGTCTATGACACACATACAAGGGATTGACATGTGGGGTTCTCGTCCCTCTGCTTGAGTGTAAGGCCCAAAGTCGGGTAGCCCTTATTATTGTGTCTTGTATATGAAGTGGTGTCAGGGTGAATCTTTACATAGTGGCATTGGGGTGGATATTTTGTCCCTTGAAAATCTCATGGAGGTTGTTGGCATTTCTTCTACATGTAATATCCATGCTTGCTTGCTTGGGGAGGATGATGGATCTATGATGATAGTTGTCTTGGATTCTAGCATTTCTTTGAATTTTGTTGGTGCAGGTTAGTCTTTGCACGAGTAATTTAGGGCCTCTTACTCTTGATGGTGTGTAAGAACACCCCTTATTATTTTTTTGATTTTTTTTTCCAAATGACGTAGCAACAAGTTTTCAAGCAAGGACAAGTAAGCATGCAAATTTGATTAGCACAAGCATGGAAAGAAATGCAATTACAGAAGCTACTGTTGCTACAACCAATTATGGAGATCACATTTATTCAACTTACTGCTATTACAAAAATTATGGCAAATAGTCATTCATTCGACGGGGAGCACATATATCAGAGATATGCATGGTCCTCCACAAGAGAACTACCCTAAAAAAGATGGTAGAATCACATATTGCAGGGCAAGAAAAGAAGTATGGTGTTGCAGTGACGAAGCTTGTTTCCAACAGGCCTATACAACCCTAAACCTCCAAGATCAAACTCGCAACAAATCAAAGAGTCACCCAGATGACTCAAAAACAATGTTGCCAATGCCCGACAGTCTTAAAGTTGACCAAATAAGGACAACGGTAGACTTGTAATCAATTTTCAGTCCTTATCTTGGTATTAAACCCTTACAAAAAGCAACCAAACTATCTTTTGACTCCACTACACACCCATCAACCTGAAAACACTATCTTCCAACTCCCCTACACCCACCAATGAACCTGAAAAACACACTCAATAATACTCAGATCAGTCATTCATTACTGTGAAATACAAGGATAGGTTTATAACAATCTTATCAGACATGCCCAGGATAGGAAATGACATTCTTATAACAACTTTACCATAAAAAACCACACCCATCGTCATCATAAACGCACAAGGATGATCAACAAGTCTTTTCCACTTAACTACCAACAAAACTGAGCGCTAGTACAAGTTATGTGACTTCATAAAAAAACATTAATACACATGGTATGATCCTTCACACAAAATAATATATGTTGCTGAAACCCTCAAATCCACACTCATTCCTATTGTCCAGCCATGTAGAATGTACACCAAATGATCTCAAAATAATTTTAGATCAAATCTCACTGTATTGCATAAAAATGCAACTAAAAGAACAAACTTAAGAAACTAAGTTCATCCTAACATATCTTATGCATATCTCAAAATATGGAAGTAAACATGCATATATGATGAATACAAATGAGGAAAACAAGACTTAATCTATTCAACACAAATGCAAACCTCCAAATAGATGAAGAGAGTTGTTGATTTGTTGAAGATGGGTGGAATGTGGTTGCTCACAAATCCACCAGCATGACAATGTGATAAAAGTGGTTATTGAAGATGAGGAGAGGGCTCTCCTTTTGTAGATTTTTGAGGAAAGTGGATGGTTGAGATTCAAAGTTGGATGAAGGGCTAAGATTCTTCATGATCAATGATGTGGCCATGAGGTGGAGGCCAAGTGGATTAGGGTTTTGACCATTCAAAGCAGAGAAGACGCCCACACATGTGTGAGCAACCTTTGAAAGTGATGGGTCAATGACAAGGTGTAAGTTGTTCACACGTGTGAGCAACTTGAGAAAGTGATGACTCAATGACAAAGGTCAAAAGGTGGAATATGGTGAGATGACCAAGGTTGCTCAAACATGTGAGCAACTTTGGAAAGTGATGATTCAAGGTTGAGTTCACATGTGAAGGAGGACAAAGATGTAAGAGTGTGTAAGACTTTGTAAGAGGGTGTGTAAGAGTGTGTAAGGCTTTGTAAGAGGTGTGTAAGAGAGTGTGTAAGAGTCACATGTGACTTGGGTTGTGTAAGAGTCACATGTGATTTGGGTTTGCTAATTCCTTGATTAGGGTTGTGCAAATGATTAGGGAGCGGATAGGTGAGAGTTTCACATTAATTAGTGGCAAGTGGGTTAAAAGGATGGCTTAGGTGAGAGAAATGAGGTTAGGTGAGGGTTAAAGTTAGGAGCCCTATGCTCAAATATAATTAAATGCGTATTTAATTCCAAAAGGGAGAAAAGGGGATTAATTAAGTAAACTAAGTTATTTACTTAATTAAATGGAGGGTTAAGATGCAAATGGGAATGTGATAGGATAATATTAAATAAATGTAAATTTATTTAATCAAGGATAGGGGATAAAGAGGAGTCTTAATTAAATAAATATGAATTTATTTAATTAAAAAGTGTAGGATAGGGATTATTAAATAAATAATAAATATCTTATTAATTTCGCTAGGATAAGGGTAATGGATAGATTTTGGTGTCTACATTTTGGCCCTTTTTGATGTAGCATCGCGAAATGATGTTAGATCAAAGAAGATTAAAACATAGTGGATAAAAGAGATACGACTAGTAGCATGGTGCCCCAGTCACTAGAGAATGAGGAAGGATGATGAGGAAGGAGTGGTATGCCCCCTCGAGAGGACAGGTGGGTTCGGAGAACACAAGTGTTCTCCCGAAATGGATAAGAATGTGGGAGGAAAGGGAAAAAGGATAGGGATGATGAAGGAATAATAGAAAAATTCATGCTGCAATGGTATGAAAAACCTAAGTTTGATATTGTACTTGACACTATGCAACAAGGTAGGAGGAACCAAGATGACAATGTATCAAGTACATGAGAAAAAAATGGTCAAATACACCCATATGCCTTATGACACCATGATATGGAAGACCATGATGCCTTGGGACAACAGGATGAAAAGACCATAATTAATGCAAAAAATACAATCACATACAAGCAACAAGCAAGTATGCACAAAAACCAAAAGCAAACCAAAATATTGTCCCTAGTCAAGCTAAAAACCGATTGATTGTTTGCCAAAAGCAAACCAAAATTTTGGCCCTAGTCAAGCCAAAAATTGATTGATTGTTTGATTGATTGATGATGACAAAGTTAACGATAAGAACAATGCACATCTAAAGGATTAGGAAGGATACATCCCATGATGGTGATTTGATGAAAAGTTTGATCAATTAATTGTCAGCTGATTTGGATCAAGATGATGATTTGGTTAGGATTATGTGCTAGATTACAAGATTGGATTGATTGGATTAGTATTGATTGGACTGATTTGGGATTTTTAGAGGAATAGATTGGAAGGGGGATAAATGATTGGATAAGAGGGGAGGAAGATAAGAGGACTTAGATAGAATGAAATTGGGAAATAAGATGATGGGAAGATAAGATGGATTGAAGGTTGGAAGGAAGAATAAATAGATAGGATGAGAGGAAGATAAGAGGAATTAGAGAGAATAGGATCGGAAGATAAGCTGCGTGAATATGATGGAAGGAAGATAAATAGATTGAATTGGATAGGACAGAAGATAAGATAGAGGGGATTGGGATAATGGAAGATAAGATTGGATTAAAAGATAAATGGTTTGGATAGAATTGAATTGGAAGATGGATGAAAGAAGATAAGGGTTATTGGAGAATAAGAGAGAATTGGAAGATAAGATAGATTGGATTGGAAGATAAATGAACTGGATAGAATTGAATTGAAAGATGAATGGATTGGATTAGAAGAGAAATGGATTGGATAGAATGAGATTGGAAGATAAGATGGTTTGAATAAGATGGAAGGAAGAATAAATGTATTGGAAGGTGGATGAAGGAAGATAAGAGGAATTGGATATGATATAATTGGAAGATAATATGATTGGATTAGAAGATAGATATGAGGGAAGAGGAATGGATTGGATTAGAAGAGTGATGAATTTGATAGAATTGAATTGGAAGATGGATGAAGGATAAAATGGATTAGGACCAATGACAAGGGAGAACCGAGGAATGATGGAGATGGAAAGATGGGTTGGAGAGGAGATACATGGAGGGAATAGATGGATAGGTAATATTGAATGGGCGGATAGGGAATGTGGGATTAAAGGATGGATATTCAAGAACTATGTGGTAAAGGAATGAAATGCCCCACACTAGCAGGAGGAAAATGAAGGATGGGAAGATGGGGGATAAAGGATGCATGAAGTGGATGGATTGTATAGAAGGGATGTTAGTGGAGGACTGAAGGATGGGGAATAAGTGGAGTAGGATCCAAGGACTATGTTGCAAAGGATTCCCCCATACAAGAGGTGGGAGGATGAAGGATGGGGAGATGGTGGATAAAGTGAGTGAGATGGATGGATAGTGTGTAAAGGGTATGCATGGAGGGGAGGAAGGCGTGTATTGTCTAAAGCATGCACGGATGTTTTATTGCCTCTAGTTTTTAAGCAAGAGAGAAGGTATGAAAGTGGAAGGGATTTAGAGAAGGGATATGCGATGGAGGGTAGGAATAGGAGAGGGGATAAGGACAAGAAAAATGTGGATAAGATAGGAAATATGGAATGGAGGAAATGCATAGGTAATCAAGATCAAAGACATGGGAAATGAGGATGGACTTATATAGGATTATGGATGGAAGATGGAGGAAGTAAATAGGATAAGTAATATGAAATGGAGGATGTGAAGATCAAACATAGGTAAAGTGGATGGAGTTATGTGGGATAATAGATAGGAAATGGCTAGTGAATAAGAAATATGGAGGATATGGATAGAGGGAATGTATGGGATAATCAAGATCAAAGACATGAAAATGATGACGGACTTAGATAGGATGATGGGTGGTGGATAGGGGATGCGGAAGGTATGTATGGTAGCATAGGCATGGATGGAGCTATCCTTTTCCCTAAACATATTGAAATCAGCAAGTGACTATAGTTCAAGTCTCATCTCATAAAGGGATATTAGATTGCATATTTAATTATATTTTTATTCTAATATAGGCACCTACTCCAATAGTAACCAATTTGCAGTGTACCCAATTCATAGGTGCACAAAGAAACAATAATCAACATATGGTAGGAATTATTGTCTTGTAAGCTCAAAAGAATTACACATGTAGGAATTAGTGCATGAAATGAAGTATTTTTGTATTATTTTGTCATGTAGGCATGAAATGTAAGAATGTGATAAATCTATCTAAGTGGCTAAGAATGCAACATTGTAAGAGAAAGATCTAAATGCATACTGTAGACATCTAAAATCAGCCTCTAACCTTATTAATTGAATATTATTTAATTAATATCTCCTTCTAGCTAATTAAATCCTATTTAATTAACACCCTTAGCCATATAATTGATTTTAGTTAATTAATTATATTAACCCCCTTCATCTACCTATTTAATTAAATTTATTTAATAGGTTCATTATCCTCTTCTTTCTAAAAGTATTTAAATATATCAAATAGTCATTTCCTTTAAAACCCTTAACCTATGATTTAATTAAATCCTATTTTGATTAAAATCCTAAGCCCATCCTAATCCCCTATTTGATTAAATCTTATTTAATTAAATCCCTAATCCTTGATTTAATTTATTTAAATCCTAAATCCTAACCTAGATACCTACCCTACTCCTACCTATCCCACTTGCTACCTACTTTCCCACTTAATAATCTTCTAATCCCACTTAAAAGGTGATTCCAAACCTTTTTAGTGCTAATAGAATGCTCACACATGTGTGAGAAACCCATCCCAAGAGAGCCACCCAATTCTCTTAAATGCAACCACCTTCTTGTCCCCCACACATGTGTGAGCAACCTTGAGCCACTCAAGCATTAAATGCTCCAAATTAACCTCTCCTCTAAGCCCATGTGTCTCTTATGTGGCTGCTATTGACACTTTGGCATTCTATTTTTTAGCAGAGACTGGTTTTTCGAAGGAGTCCTAATGCCAAAATCGTTTCTACTCAACTTTTCATAATAAGAACACTAGAGTTAATCATTTCATAACAATCTTGGAACTCTAACATTAGGGTTTTCATCAAAGATTGACTAGAAAAGAGAGAAAACTTTTCATGTTTTGCTGCATTTTTGTGTCTTGCAGGTTATAGAGGCGTCTGTGCATATGCTGATTCAGCCTAAACCGTCGTTCAACGTTTGCGCCCTGAATCAACATCTCCACTGATAAAATTTTAATTTGTTGTTTCAAGTTTATTTTGCTAATTCTGTCATTAGTAATTGCTAATCAAATTAGCGTCTCTGCTTGTAATCGGCGTCTGCACCCAGTTTGCATTTTTTTTGTAGTTACTAACAAATTGTTTGGTGATTTTGTTTGATTCAGAATGCTTGTCAAAGACCAAACTCTTGGAAAACTAATAACCGATCTCCTTGTAGCCCACTTGCCAAAGAAAACCATTTGAAACTACTCATCTTGTGCTTTTGCAAGTTTCCTAAAATTGCATCAACCAAACAATCGTTCTTCTTAGTGTTTTCTAGGAACATAGCTTAACTAGGTGGTTCCTTGTGTGGATCGAATCAAGCATTATGGAGATTATGCTCTCTTTCCTTTTGGGAAGATAAAAAACCTAGACATACTTGATTTTATTTATGCAAGTAATCTTTTGGGAATTAACCACATGGTTTGAGTGTTTGGGAGAAAACAACATTGGATAGGAGAGTATGCTCTTTAAGCCTTGTGGGAAAATTAAAAATCTAGACTTTTTTCATTGTCAATCCATGCTTTTCAAGTTAATCCTTTAGTTTGGCCTACCGGTTGAGGTAAAAAGCTCTCGGGAATGACCCACGTGAGAACGAGGTGTAAGCCACACCACTCCAACTCATGCTAATCAAATTTACTTCTTGGGGTTAAAGCCTCAGAAGTCGAATATCGTTTGAGCTTATACTCAGCTCACGCCTAACACAAAGTAGGGTCGCGAGGTCTCAATCATGTTCACGTGACTGCTTGTGCCAAGGTTCTTTGTGGGGCTGTACACCTCAACCTCGCTTGCATAGACACAAAGTACATATCCAAATTAACGGAGACCCTTACTAAAAGCTATTAAAACTAGAAGCTACTCGGGTCACCCCCGAAAGATTGATAATCTTTGTGCAAGGAGGATAGTAACCTCCCCAAGATACTCGCACATTCATGCCACCTTGAGCTTTTGGAGTCGGTTAATACGACATCATGACGGGAGCCATTGTGTGCTTGGTGATGACCATATTCTGATTAGATCTCGTGTGTGTGCCTACATTTGCGAGATAAGATTTTCAAGGCTAAGAAAACTCCCTTAAAGTAGGAACTTTACTTGTTTGTCTCTATGGAGATTTAACCAAAAAAATACATACCTGAAAGACACATTGCTTTATGTCAGCTTCATTGTCACTACTGCTTGGATCCTGCAAGGTTGCTTTGTCCCTTGCTGGACTATTTTCAGACTATGCTTGTTCTTTGTCTCATGTCTTGAATTCTTGAAAATTGGTTCTTCCCATTGAACAGATCGACCTAAAATCATACCAAACAAAATCATTTGTTACGAAGCACATGTCTACCCAGTCGAAGATCATGCAAATCACGCCTTTATCCATTTGTAGAAATATGACTAGATTAACCTCATTGTTGATCTTTGAATCTCAAATCAATTCATCACCTCATCATCATCACAAGATCATCATTCCTTCTTGGAGAAAATTGATCATCCTTGGACTATAATCAAACCAATCAAATCAAATCCAATCTTTCATTCCTACATCCTCATTAGGTTGAAAGATCTTAATCAAAGCATTTGAGACCTTCATCTTAGCAAACACATTTAATAAAATCATTACTTGTAGAACACTAGTCCATCTCAAGTAATCAAATCCATTGATCTTGTCCTATTTTTCTTGGGATCATAAGTCTATCTCCAAGTAGAAGGAGATATTATCCAAATCAATCCATTGTGTTTGCCTCATCATAAGGTCTTGTCTCACCTAGGTTTCTATCTCAAAACCTTTAAATCTAATTCAAATCAATCAATCAATATAACTAGTCAAAATCCAATCAAAATCAAATCAAGCCCAAATCATTTTTCTCCTAAATCCATCACCAATCAAAATTTTCATTATCCTTCATCTTTCATCTTTCATTTTTTGAAGGTCATCATTGTATGGTAGTTACTCGATCCCAAGCTAAAAATATGAGGCGTACACAAGAAACACCAACCACGATAATGAGAATCCTTTTTCTCATCCCTTCTTTCAAGGTCAGGAAGTACACGCTGAGGACATCACCAATGTCCCTGAAGAAAATGAATTGGTGGATCAAGATGAAAGGCCTACTCAAGTGAATAATTTCCTCAGTGATCCATACAATTTAGAGATGGTTGAGAAGGCCATTAATCAGAATAGTGGAGAGATCTTTGTAACCTTATCAAGAATGGTGTCATAGTACCCACTGACTTTGATGAGTCTCTCCTTGTCAACAATATCATCAAGGATACAACTTCTGCAAACACGACCACAACCTCAACCTCTAATACAATATCATCCCATGATAGAGGCAAGGACACTTCTAGTGGACCTTCTACATCGATCCCCGCATCAACTTCACAACCAACATTTAAATTGACAGGGGAACAACTTCAACATATTCTTAGTGTCTTTCCCAACATAAACTCGCATAATAGTACTCACACCATGACAAACGCCTCTACCGGTGTTGGTGTTAGTGTCTTCAACATAGGGAAAATTACCATCCCCTTATCTACACAGCCAGTTTCATTCCCACAATTCACACTCCCCTCATTCGCAATGAAGACATTCATTCAACAAATGTCTCGAGCCTATCATTATACACCTCCTCCTATGGTCGAGATGACATCAATAGGCTTTTCAGCCTCACAACTAGGAGGAAGACAATCCTTTGGACCACAATTCACGTCTCACAATGCTCCTGACCTAGCTCAACAATACAATAAGCTTAAGAATATTGTGTACAGTCTACAAAATGGGAGGACAAAATAATTCTCCTTTAATGAGATATTTCCTTATCCTTATCCATTTGAAAAGTCCATCACCATACAACCATTCCCTCCGAACTTTGAGATCCCTAAATTTGAGAAATATAAAGGGAAAGCATGTTCGGTCCAACATCTCAAAAAATTCTATAGTGCATCCCAAGAGGTCGCCTACAACAAAAATTATCTAAAGAGACTCTTCACTAGGAGTCTTTGCGGTCCTGCTTTGGAGTGGTTCATGGCCCTCCCTAATGGATCCATATCTGCCTTCTCCGACCTCGTAGAGAAGTTTGTTACACAATATTCTTACAACATCGAACATCAAGCATCATTAAGTGATTTGTGCAACACCAAGCAAAGGAACAGAGAAACCTTTGCCAACTGTTTTCAAAGATAGAGACACATTGCGAATCGTATGCCTTGGAAAATACCTGACAATCGTTTGATTGATATCTTCAATAAAAATTTGGAATCTGAAATGTCATTCCAAGTGAAAATGGCTTCGCCTGACACTTTCGAATATCTTGTAAAGAAAGGGAAAAAATGGAAGATGTACTTTTGCAAAAAAAGGTGCCATTAAGCATTATACCCCTTCCTCTAACAATGACAAACCAAAATTTTGGAGTAAGAACAAAGGAATTGTCAATGATGAGTGACATATACCAAACACGTTCAAAATGTCTAGGAATCTAATCCAATCGTAAAAACCATAACAACAACAATAATAATAAAAATTCATCACGACAACAATCTCAACAACAACCCCATAATCAATCCTATCTATTTCCTCAAAATAACAATAACCATATGAACCACAACAACAACAACAATAACAACAACGCTAGACAACGCCGACAATTCACTGCTCTTCCAGAGTCACTGGATGTGGTCTTTCGACAATTAGTAGATCAAGGGATGATGGTTTATCCTAATAATCACCCATTTGATGAAAATAAACCCAAACCGGCTTGGTATAAAGATAACAAATATTACGATTATCATCGCATCAAAGGACACAATACCAAGAAATACATGAAACTGAGACATTTTGTCCAAGACCTTATAGATGATGGAAAAATTGAGGTTGAAGGACAAACTTCATCATCATCAAATGCAAAGCTAAAAGTCTATAATGAGCCTTTCCCAAAATACAATCAAAACAATGCATCCAATGCCATAACATACGACTATTCTACAAACACCATCGCAGGTGATGATCTAACATGTGGAAGTTTAGAAGAGAATTATATCTTCGGTTTTGATGCACTCTGTGGATGTATTGAAGAATTTGAACACCACGTAAACACTTTGACACTCAAAGGAACAAATTGCAATGCCACCACCCAAAGCCCAAGAGTCACTGTTTAGGCTGCTAATAATCCATCAATATATGCAAATCCACTACATGCACCATCCACAACCACTCGGCCCGCTTCATGCTATGATTTGTTATCGCAATTAGGAAAGACACCTACACAAATATATATCCTCAAACTTCTTTGCATGTCTCCCATCCACAAAGAAGTCCTTGAAAATTCCCTTAATGAGTCACGTGTTCCCGAAAACATCAACGCTTCCCAGTTCCAAGCTATGATTGGGAATTTAGTTGCACAAGAGCATTTAGTCTTTATTGATAAATATTTCCATGGCTCAGACCTCCATCATAATAAATCACTCCATATTGAATCCAAAATCCATTCCACAAAAATCAAACGAGTCATTTTAGATGGTGGATTTGGTCTCAATTTATGTACATTAAAAATGATTTGAAATATTGGTCTTTCTAAAGACATTCTTGATGTAAATAAATGAATCACAACAAATGCCTATGATGATAGAGAAAGGGAGAGCAAAGGTTTGATAAAACTCCCTCTACAAGTGGGCCCAACTCTAATTGAAATAGTTTGTCATGTGCTTGATCTTGATCTTCCATATAACATCTTGTTGGGACGACCGTGGATACACATTATCAAAGGTGTACCTTCTACATAACATCAATATTTGAAATTCCCACATCATGGTAGAGAAATAACTATTCCTGGAGATCCTGAACCCTCTCTTTCAATATTACAAGAGATTGGAGGGTAAACAATCAAATTATTGTCCTTTGAATGAATTTGGTCGACCTGTCAAAAAGAAGGATCCCACCCCAAAAAGCATTGAAGAAACATAAGAAATCCCCTAAGATCAATCCAAAGGAAAGGAGAAAGTCATTGAAGAAAAGATTCCAGAGTCAGAAAAGAAAATAGCATTCATAGACGAAGGCTTGGAGGAATATAAGTTTGAAAGTGCTATGTGCATTGGACAAGTACCCCTATCTCCAAAGTCTTATGGAAGACCTTCACAATTAACCCCCTCATGAGGAAAGGACATCATGAAATGAGAAAAATACTACTTTCAAACATTGGGGATCTTTTTCAGATGAACATATGGAATCCAATCTCCTAGATTGGCTTTATAGAGAAGAAGAAGAAAAATCAGTAAGCATTCCTAAAGACAAGTATATAAAAGCCACTCCCATTGTTGAAAGCATGGGCTATCATGGTACTAGTCTAGGAGCAAATGAAACAAGAAGGAAGACTCTTATTGAAGCAAAAGGATATCCACGAGGCAAAGGATTGGGTTCCTTAGAAACTAAGACGAACTTCACTAAGGACTATTGCTTAGTTGAATTTGATTTAAAAACCGAGGAAGAGTTCTTTGAAGTACCTTTCCAATACATTGAAGATGACCTTGATGACTATGCCCGTGTCCTCACCATGATCACAAAATCTGACATTTCATCCCCTGACCTTCCCCTTAAGAACCCTGAACTAATCTATTGGGATCAAAAAAAAATTGTACCATCCTTGGACATATTATTCAGACGAGGCAATGTTAGCACTCTTTGGACTTAAGAATCTCCAAGAATACAAGCATCATATCCACTACAATGAGAAGGCCTACTTCGGTATCTAGGTCAATACTCTTAGTCGCAAAAATGAAAATACAAATAAAAATAAAAAAGATAATAAAGCATCCCCTGGTGAAAACCTCTTGTAGGCACGTTTGGATGAAGAAAAAGATAAATAAAGGACGTGTCCTCTAGTGAAAACCTTTCTAAGGTGCTAGAGGAGGGAGAAGTTGACCCGCCCTTCATATCTTTACGACTAGAAAAATCCTCCATCGTGATAGAAGACACAATAACAATCAATCTTGGTATAGAAGTCTAAGGTATAAAATAGGGTGGGGGTTTTAATATGTGAGGTGTTGGAAAAGAATAAGGTGGTTTGATTGTTAATTGTTGTTTGATTTGATTAATGTGTGTTGAATTCCTTAACCCTACTGTACACTTAATTGAATTTGATTGTATTGCAATTGTGATTAGGGAGAAGATAAGATGTTCCTCTTTTATCCTCCAATGCACAAATGGGAGATCCAAGTTGATCAACCCAAAGGAAGGGCTAATGCACAAATGAATCAACTATTTGGAAAGGAGAATAACAAAAAGGATATCTTAAATTCTGTTAATTGATTAAATGAATATGTTTGATTATAGTAATTGAAAAGGATAGGAAGAAGAACCAACCTTACAAAATTGAAGATCAAAGAATGCTATTTTCTGAGGTCTGTAGACTGTTTCTGGAAAAACTGACAGTTGATCCCAAACCGGAATGCAGAGACGAACAAAACCCAGAAATATTTTCCAATTCCGATGTCGTCTTATGAAAAAGGTTGACCTTGACCCACAAATGTCAACCCTGACCCAATAATGTCGACCCTGACCTGCACAGGTCCGACAGAGAATCTGTTCACGTCGTCCGAAAGAAAGACAAAAAGGGTATCCAGATCTGGTCTCAAATCTAATGTTCTGAACCTGTACCTGCAAGAAAAAGAGGATTGTTTTTTGTGAGGGAGGGGTTTGCCTTGGTCAAACCCCGGTTTTGGAATTAACCTCAAATATATGTAATTGAAATTGCAGAAATGGACAAAGTAAATGCTTAAATTCACCTTGCTTGTAAAAGTACTTGTGGCGGATTTGAATCCTTGAATCCACAAGTATGCTTCAAAGTGTGGAATGTAGAAAGGTAGGATTTCTTCAATCTCTTGCTTGTAGATCTCCAACACCAATTCTTGAATGGGTTCTTGAATTTGGAATAGGCTTGGAAGAAGGTGGATGGAGATATCACCAAAAGGGCACTATGTAGCTTGAATCCTTCAATGACCTCCAATGGATCTCCTTCATGAAAATAGATGCTTGAATGGATGAATGCTTGCTTGAAATCTTGCTCCTTAGCTTGCTTGAATCACCCTTGAAGATAGTTTGAGAATGCTTGATCATGATTAGAAGACTTAGTTCGCTTGATGATGGTTGTTAGAGAAAATGAGAGGAGAAGGCTCGCTTTTATATGAAACTAGGGCACAATCTTCTAAGGAGGCCGACATAGGAGAATTAAATTTCCATTAAAGCCTTTACTCCTAGGAGAGGACTTATATTAGATATAATTTAGGAATTGACACTTCAAAACCCGAAACAGCCGACCCGGAAGCAGGAAAATACTTTTTGCAAAGACCGACATCCAAAACTACGAGACCCCGGGATTTGAACCCTAGGTCAAGGTCGAGGTCGACCTTGACCTAGGTCAGGGTCGAGGTCGACATAGACCTGAAAGGTTGACCCTGACCCTGAAACCCAGAATCATCAGTCTGCAGTTCAGAATGCAGAAATCAAGCTAAATATGAGTGGAAAGAAGGACAAAACAGGAGGGAAGCCATGTCAAGATCAGGAACCCATTCAAGGTTCTTGTCATGACCCCAAACCACTCACTCAGAAGGCTAAACAAGTCTAAAATGGAAGTGCTTGCATTTTTCGACTATACATTTAGCCCCCACTTTAGCAAGAGTATGAGCTCAACACAAACTCTTGGTAAAGGAGAATATACAAAAAAGACAATCTTATTGGAACCAAAAGGGATAAAGAAACCCTCAAGCCCCCAAGGGACTTAAGTCTTTATCCACGCTAAGATCACGATAAGAGAGACATCACTTAGTTAAGGAGAGAGAGAAACAGTGTGATTATCTCGCCCAATGAGAACTTATGTCTCATTGTGAACCACACAAAAAGCATAACTGGAAAGATGGAGTTGAACTGCCTAGTGAATGTGGCTACTTGCTAGTCAACCCATCAGGGAGATCCGTTCTTAAAGGGATCAAAACAATGTAAATTGAAAACTGGCAGGATCAAGAGATCTGTGTAAATTTAAACTGGAGGGATCAAGAGATCCTAAAAAAAAGTAAAAATGACCATGCTTTAAGGATTAGCTTCTTTTAATCCATAAAGGGAAAAGTTTTAAATCTTGAAAACTATTTTGAACGTGCGTGTGTGTAAAAAGTGAGTAGAGTGTATGCTCCCACGTTAAAGTCATCGCTAACACTTCAACAAGAGCAATGGTTTTAACGGAAACATCAACAACTCTATGGATTACGTTTCCACTGCGAGATGCCCCCAAAGGAAGACAAATCAAAGGAAATAAAACATAAACATACATAAGAACACAAGAGGGATCTACCTAATGTGGGGTTAGTATGATCATAAGATAACATGTACATAGAAACATAATATTATTGCAAATGTATTGACATCATTCCCCAAAGAAAGTAGAACTACAATCACAAAGGAGGAAAGAAACTTAAGAATTACGAAGAGGAATCTTTTCGGACCACAACATGGAGACCAAAAAGAATTAGTGCTACCATGTCAC
>MU223425.1:1807481-1822171 GCA_018584345.1 Thuja plicata
AGAAGGTGGATGGAGAGATCACCAAAAGGGCACTATGTAGCTTGAATCCTTCAATGGCCTCCAATGGATCTCCTTCATGAAAATAGATGCTTGAATGGATGAATGCTTGCTTGAAATCTTGCTCCTTTTCTTGCTTGAATCACCCTTGAAGATATTTTGAGAATGCTTGATCACGATTAGAAGACTTAGTTCGCCTGATGATGGTTGTTAGAGAAAATGAGAGGAGAAGGCTCCCTTTTATATGAAACTAGGACATAATATTCTAAGGAGGCTGACATAGGAGAATTAAATTTCCATTAACGCCTTTACCCCTAGGAGAGGACCTATATTAAATATAATTTAGGAATCGACACTTCGAAACCCAAAACAGCCGACCCGGAAGCGGGAAAATACTTTTTGCAAAGACCGACATCCAAAACTGTGAGACCCCGGGATCTGAACCCTGAGTCAAGGTCGAGGTCAACCTTGACCTAGGTCAGGGTTGAGGTTGACATAGACCTAAAAGGTAGACCCTGACCTTGAAGCCCAGAATCATCAGTCTGCAGTTCAGAATGCAAAAATTAGGCTAAATAGGAGTGGAAAGAAGAACAGAACATGAGGGAAGCCTTGTCAAGATCAGGAACCCATTCAAGGTGCTTGTCATGACCCCAAACCACTCACTCGGAAGGCTAAACAAGTCTAAAATGGAAGTGCTTCCATTTTCCGACTATACAAGAAGAAAATCCAAAGTTTACATACATTGAAGCCCCACTCAATGATAAAAAATGAGAAAATATGACTGAATTCCTCAAGAAGAAATAGATCAATTTTGCATGGACTTACAAAGATATGTCAGGATTGGATATATATTTAGTCGTCCACCATCTTGCCATTGATCCAAAGGTAAAAATCGTTAAGCAGAAATTATGTAAGATGCATCAGTAAATCACTTTATTAGTCAAGGCCAAACTCCAAAAGATGCTAGAGGCAAAGATCATTAGACCAATTGATTATCCTGAATGGGTCTCTAACATTGTCCTAGTAGGTAAGCCTTCTGGGGGCATTCACAATTGTACAAACTTCAGAGACTTAAACTTAGCATGTCCTAAGGATGAGTTTCCGCTACCAAATATTGATATCATAGTGGACTTGACTACTGGATATGAGATGATGTCCCACATAGATAGACTCTCTGGGTATAGTCATATTAGAATAGCACTAGAAGATCAACACAAAACTGCATTCACAACTCCTTGGGGTACGTTATGTTATTAGGTCACGCCCTTTGGTCTTAAAAATGCAGGTGCAACCTATCAATGAGAAATGACCACAATCTTTCATGATCTCCTACATGTTATTATGGAAGATTATGTGGATGACCTTCAAGGAAAATCAAAGACACGAGACTCACATATTTCCATCCTCACAACAATCTTTGAAAGAATAGAGAAGTACAAGCTTCGACTCAATCCCAAGAAATGTATCTTCGACGTCCAATCATGCAAGCTATTGGGCTATATTGTGTCCCGCAGAGGCATAGAAGTCAATCCAAGAAAGGTCAAGGCTATTTTAGAAATTCCACTCCCCAAGACATTAAAATAGTTACGCAGTCTATAAGGAAAACTTTAGTCTATCAGGAGATTCATGTCACAGTTGGCTGATAAAGTGCATCTCTTTTCCCACCTACTATGCAAAAATATCAAGTTTCAGTGGGATTGCCTATGTTAGAAAGAATTTGAATGACTGAAAGGATATCTAGCTAATCCTCTGGTGTTAGTACCGCCTGTCCTTGGCTTCCCTCTAATTTTATACATATCAGCTACTGAAGTTGCACTGGAAGCTCTTTTGGCCCAGTTAGATGACAATAGAAAAGAGCGAACAATCTATTATCTCAACATAATGCTAATGGGTTATGAAATGAATTTCTCACCTATTAAAAAATCTTGTTTGGTCGTTGTCTTCTGCACACAAAAGCTACGTCATTACCTACTTAATCATAAGATACAACTTGTTGCAAAGATTGATCTACTCAAATGTATGATATCTAAAGATTCTCTTACTAGACACACTGCTAAATGGATCATGATTCTCAGTGAATTTGACATTGTCTATGTGGACCAGAAAGCTATTAAGGAGAAAGTGATTGTGGACCAGTTAGTTGAAGCACCTGTTAAAGGGGATCATCCTATCATTACAAACTTTTTAGATGAATCCGTTCTGACCGTCACCCTGAGCATACCATGAAAACTCTATTTTGATGGCTCTTTTACACATAAATGATTAGGGATAGGCATCCTATTTGTCACACCTCAAGGGGATTTTATCCCTAAATCTTATAATCTACAATTTATGTGCACAAACAATATTGCAGAATATAAGTCCTTGGTGCTAGGACTTTGCCAAGTCGTCCAATGGAAGATCCTCGGTTTACTGGTTCTTGGTGACTCTCAGTTGGTTATCAAGCATGTTTTGGATTAATATCAAATGAAGGATGAGAAATTAATCCCCTACCAATGCATGGTTGAAGATCTGAAATAATATTTCACATAAATTGTCTTCCAGCAGATCCCAAGAACAAACAACAAATCAACTGACACCATGGAAACCATTAGATCTTTGATATCTGTGCTTGAACACATTTCACGATACGAGTTTCTCATTGAGAATCTTATGGTTCCTTCCTATGACCAACTAAAGACCAAAATGGTATGTAAAATTACTGATCCTAATTCATTCTGGTACCGAGAAATTCATTCCTATCTTAAGGATGAAACTACCCCACTTACCCTCACACAAAATCAACGCAAAATCTTCATCTGTCGAACCTCATGTTATACAATCCTTGGTGATACCCTATTTTGGAAACACTTTGACGGAACTCTTCTAAGGTGTCTGAATTCAGAAGAAGTGCAAACATCCTTAGAGGAGGTACATCAAGGAATTTATGGAGCCCATCCTTGTGGCCTCACTTTGGAAAATAATTTGTTGCACATAGGGTACTATTGGCCGACCATGGAGTAGGACGCTTATCACAATGTGAAGAAGTGTGTACCTTGTCAACAACACGATGATTTGATACACGCCCCATCCCAATCCCTTCAGCCTACCATTACACCTTGGCCTTTTTCCCCCTAGGGACTTGACCTTGTTGGCTAGATATTCCCAAATTCCTCCAATGGCCACAAATATATCATTGCTGCTACATAGTACTTTACAAAATGGGTTGAGGCTATTCCTCTTACTTACACTGCTAGAAAATAGATTTTGAAGTTCATTTTGAACTACATTATTTTTCTCTATGACATTCCTCAAGAAATTATCACTGATAATGGGACCCCTTTCAAAAACAAGGATGTCACAGAGCTATGTAAGAAGTTCGGCATTACCCAACATTATTCTCCAAGTACTTGCCACAGGGTAATGGTCAAGCAAAGGCTACAAACAGAACCATCTTGAAAATCCTAAAGAAAAGTGTCAATGATGTTGCTCACGACTGGTACCTTTGGTTAAACCCTGCCCTATGGGTCTATCACACTTCCATCCGTACCCCCACTAGAGCCACTACATTTTCCCTTATTTATGATACTGAGTCTATTCTTCCCATCAAAATTGAGCTCCCTTCCCTCAAAATATCCCTAAATAATCTGATGTCAGAAGAAGAATACCGAGTTGCTCACTTGCAAGAGCTTGAACTCCTCGATGAGAGACACCTTAATGCCTTGAACCATCTCCGTGTGTATCAAAATCACCTGCGCTTATAGTTTAACAAGAAGATCAAATCCCAAGCATTTGAATTTGGTGATATTTTCCTGCAGCACAACATGAAGAATCTCTAGAATCGTGAAAATAAAGGAAAATTTGAGCCTAATTGGTTGGGACCATTTGTGGTGACGACTAAATTTGGGTCTAAAGAATATCAGATTGCCACACCGGAGGGAGATCCTATCCCCCATCCTATAAATATCCTGCATCTCAAGCGCTTTTATGCGTAGGCCGTCAGTCATTTGTCTTGTACAATAGAAAGTCAACCAAAAATTCAAAAAAAAAAAAAAATCAGCAAAAATTCCCAAAATAATATAAAACAGTCCTAAAAGAGAGAGAGAGAGAGAGAGGTTCATCCATTTGTGAAAACCACTTCGGTGGTGCAATGGATAAGTACCATGGTGAAAACCTATTTCAGATGCCATGTGTAGTCAGATCCATCATCTATTTAGACCATCCCACACGCTAACTATTGATTTTCCATAATATCTCCCACACTTCCCATATCTGTACAGACGTCTTACCTGGTCCTCACTCGCTTTCCGCTTATTTTTCACGTTCGCAATCAAAATCCATCATCAAGTTTCCCATGACACTGAGATTTTTCCCAGACAACAAAGATCACAACATATTTTTCACCATTCAACTTTAAGATTGAATTTCATAGGTATCATTCCTTTCTTAAGCTATTGTCAGTGAATTCCCGTTTCGACATAAATCAATCTTGGCCCGCTAGGGTGCATCCTCCCTACGTCGGCTTATCAATTTTTCATCACACAATCCTGTTCATGGCAAGAACTTTGGACTGAATGACTGCTTGGTCATGATGCCTTTTTGTTGTTTTATCTTTGTGTTTAAATATACCTTCCTCATGATTACCTCGATCTTCAATATCTTGGCATATCTTGAATGGTGTATGTTGGAATACGCGTCATTTGTAGCATGATCTATTTGTTGGTGTTTTAGTGCATTTTTGTTAAATACATAGCTATGATAATGCCTGGCTTCTTAGGGGCAGGATCTAGTACAGTTCCACCAAGTTCCTAAAAGCGCCTTGGGTGTACTTGATCTCCCTGTGAGTGTCACAACATTAGTTCCATCATATTTGCATTATCTACATCTATGTTCCTAAATCTACCTATTCTATCTGTGAGTCTAGTCCACACAAAGGAACCATGTCATATGTGTTATCTAACACATGATGTGTACCTCCTCTTGCAAAATCAAACTATGGTATGCTCTCCACGTCAACACACTAAGATCGCCAAAATCTCCTTTGCATTTTATTAGTTGCATTATAGGTTTCTTTCTTTTTGCATTTTGCATTCAAGGCTTCTCTTTATCTCCCCATCCTGATTCATTTCCTTATCCTTCCTTTCCTATGCATTTTGTTTATTTCGAGAAAATTTCCCCAAACCTTTTTGTTTGCGTTATTTTCTCGAGGGTGCACATCCTTCCATCGTCGTTGCTTCGGCACGACTCTTAGGCCTTCGCTTCTCTGTGAGACATCTTATTTTATTTTCTTTGATGCGATGCCATTTCAGACACCACATCAAAGAGGGGCAAAATGTAGACGTCTAAAATCGTCCTCTAACCTCCTTCTAGTTAATTAAATCCTATTTAATTAACACCCTTAGCCATATAATTGATTTTAGTTAATTAATTATATTAATCCCCCTCATCTACCTATTTAATTAAATTTATTTAATAGGTTCATTATCCTCTTCTTTCTAAAAGTATTTAAATTTTACTTAAATATATCCAATAGTCATTTCCTTCAAAACCCTTAACCCAAGATTTAATTAAATCTTATTTTGATTAAAATCCTAAGCCCATCCTAATCCCCTATTTTATTAAATATTATTTAATTAAATCCCTAATCCTTGATTTAATCTAATTAAATCCTAAATCCTAACCTAGACACCTACCCTACTTCTACCTATCCCACTTGCCAAACCCACTTTCCCACTTAATCATCCTCTAATCCCACTTAAAAGACAATTCCTAACCTATTTAGTGCTAATGGAATGCTCACACATATGTGAGCAACCCACCCCAAGAGAGCCACCCAACTCTCTTAAATGCAACCACCTTCTTGTCCCCCACACATTTCCCTAAGGTTTCTCACACATGTGTGAGCAACCTTGAGCCACTCAAGCATTAAATGCTCCAAATTGACCTCTCCTCTAAGCCTATGTGTCCCTTATGTGGATGCCACATAGGTGCCACCTCAATCTAAGCCCTTCCCTTCTCTCAAAAAATCTATAAATAGAGCCTCCTCATTTGCATTTTCATTGCATTCATTTTGTGTAGACTTATCATGCTAGTTTACTTTCAAAGTGCATTGTTATAATCTTAAGAGCATATAGAGATAATTGTTAGTCTTCATGTTTATATTGCTCATCTTGTAGCATGCTAGATCATTTTAGTCTTATTATGTTAGTATGATAGTTGCATTTTCATAATAGTCTCATATTCTCATCATCATTTGATCACTCTTGAAAACTAGTTCTTCATACTAGTTTTGTGAGCTCTTTGATCTCCATTTAGCTTGCATTTAGCTCCATATCCATTCTTGAAGATTTGTATTCCTTTGGAGATTAATCTTATTGTGTTGGAGAGTCATATCCACAAACCTACATAAAAGAACAAGCCAAATGGAATGAGGGTACTTCCATTTTAGTTCAATCGGAGGTTATGTGTTAAATCTTTGTGGTATGTATGTGTTTTTAACTAACGTTTGTTTGTTTACGCTTGCCTATATAGATTGAAGATTTACACGTGCACATACAAAGTAAATGTAGACAAGGAGGATCTAACCACCAAAAATCAAAAGGAGGAAATGTCATAAGTCGGGTTCACCAAAATGTACAATAGGTGAACCTAGATATGCAAATGCATAGATTGTAACAATATGGTGTAAATGCATACAAAATAGATCTAGATATTTGAATGTGTAGAAAGGAATTCTAACACCAAAATTAGAATGAAAATTTTATGAGTCGAGTTCACTAAAATGTACAATAAGTAATGGTGAGCAATGCTAGGGTGTAGTTCACTCACCAAATCATATTGTGCATTGGAATATAGACCCACCCTTAAGCCAATTTGATTAGCACAACCCAAAAAAGGATAAAGGGGTGCTAATGCATGATCTAGGTAAAAGGGGGATTTGAGTATTCCTTATGGAATAGAGTGTTATTATGATATGTAAATGTATGAAAGACACTTATGCCATGATAAAGGAAATGACTACAAAAGGATGTGATATCAGATCTGATGCATAAAAGTAAATTTAAGATGAAAAGAAGAAGAATGAGCTCGCCTTGAAGCTAGGAAAGGAGGAACGAACTTCAAATCTAGAAATGATTGTCTCAGAACTGTCAAAATCAGAAACCGTTCATGATCTGGTACTTTGAGACTTTTAATTCCCAACTGTGAAAATCTCAGATATAAAGGACAAGGCCGACTTAAGTTAGCCTAGTCCCAAAAAGTTGACCTAGTCCCAGAGGTACAAAAACTGATGAAGTCTGG
Source organism: Thuja plicata (assembly GCA_018584345.1). Lineage (NCBI taxonomy): Eukaryota > Viridiplantae > Streptophyta > Pinopsida > Cupressales > Cupressaceae > Thuja > Thuja plicata. The sequence continues at coordinate 1,814,757 of MU223425.1, forward strand.
AGAGGATCTGTCACTGGGTCCAAAATTCTGAAAATCTAGAACCGAGACTCTACCACCTTTTCCTACACACAAAAAAGAAGGGGAAATTGTTGTGGAAAGAGGCTTGCCTTGGTCAAGCCCCTATATAGGAATAAACTTTGAAATGGAATTGAAGTTGCATAAGGAAATATAATCTAGATATGAAACACAAATCACCTTATACCTCAATGATGCAATGCCTCTTTGGAGATGATCACAAGTGTTGATGCAATAGCTTGGACTCCACAAAAAACCCAATAGGAAATCATGAAACCAAACCCTGTAATGAGGAATGTTGTAGTTTGCCACAATGTTGGATATAGGAAGAAAGAGAAGAAGAAGAAGACTTGAAATGCTTGATGACTTCCTTGCTCTTGAATCTCTTGAATGCACAATAACTTACTTGCATGCAAATGTCTCTTGAATTGTAGGCATGTAATGGATGTGAAAATGAGAGGGACGGGTCTCCTTTTATACACATTTTGGGGCCCAAATTTTGCAAGGCTGACCCCGATTAAGCACTTAGGAGAAAGGACCCCACATCGGGCCCGAAGCCCACTAAAAAACAGTGCCCTGGGACAAGGTCGACCTAGTCGGCCTTGTCCAAGTAGACTTATTTAAAGTTAGCCTAGGACTAAGGGGTGTGTGCTAAAAGGGAGATCTGAAAGCCTTAGTTTGTTGGAAAATCAAGGCAACTCCCAAGATGTAAAAGACATGTAAAAGGACCTAGATGGAAGATGAATCATGTGAATGGAGGTAAAATGGGAAACCATGCATACAAGTCAGAGCCATCCTTGAGTTTTGAACAGATAATGTTGATTTGAAGGATGCACAAGGGCTAGAAGGACATGAAATCAATTAGGGAACCCAAACAATACTAAAATGGGGCTAAAAATGAGCACCTAATAAAGGTGCTTACTTTTTAGGACTGTACAGGCTTAAACAAAGTCTAATAAAAACCAATGTAATTGATTAAAACTAATTATTCTCTGAATTCAATCTTCAAGGGTTGAAAACAAAACTTAATTGAATTCAAATAATATAATAGAACTTATTATCCTTTGAGTTCAATTTACAACGGCTGGAAAAGAAGCATGCTTAATATAATACAACATATCACCTTCTTGGTTGAAATCAAACCTTCTGCGCAAAAAAGAACAACTTACAATCAATTTCCACAAATTTCTTCAAATAGGTGCGCTTGAATTCACAAACATAGGAAGAATCAGTCACACCCACAGTGGGAAAAGACTCATGAATATACTTAAGCATAGCTTCGTCCCTCATCTAATCCTAGAGCGACACATTCACAAAATGCGCATACATCACTGAAATAAGGTTGTGCGCCAATGAACTATCAATCTTGAAATCAGAATAAACCTAGCTAGTCACCTCTGTTCTCTTGATGAACTTCACATTGTTGGCGCTCGATATAATATCCGAAAAATTGGCATTGGAGAGTGACAAATTGTTCAAAATTGTGTCCATGGGGGCCAGGGTTCAAAACCATTAAAGAAAGATGGATACTCTTTCTTAGTCCTTCGCTTGAGGTTGTAAAATTCATTGTTTGTACCATTTGTGCCCTTTGCCCTTTCCAGGAAGATCGTATGTGTACTCCGAACTATCTTTCAAGTCTTTCCTATCTTTTGATTTACAAAGCAAGTGTGTTGAAACATTTTGATATACAAAAAGTAAATAAAAATAAGTTTTATTATGAGTTTAAATTAACTAATTAATTAATAAATAAGATCATATGTATATTTATATTTGATTTATTTATATATTATAAAATTGATTAAAAAATATTTCTAAAAGAATCTCTCAACATATTTTATAATTTTTTATTTTTACACATTACAATCATACCACATGTCACTTTTTTGAACTGATCGTATCCAAAATTTTGGATGATGAAAAAATATTAAAAAATTCTCAATACAAATTAAATTAAAAAAAAAACAGAAAATATAGGCTACATATGCAGTGGAGCACTTATTCAAGCCAACAAAATTTTTTTGAAGCCTTTCCCAGCCTTTAATTTACAAATCAATGGTGTTCGACAGATCCGTGTAAAGAAAGCAAACGCAAACAAAACTTCGACAGTAAATACAGGAAATCAAGTTCCTAAACCCCATATACCAGGGTTTCTGTAGTGGATTTTGCAGAGACAGTCACATAAAACGAGTCTAAACAGAACAGTTCAGGCACAGAGAGGAGAATGAAGCAGGGAACATGGCTGATGTAACTTCATTTTTCCTTTCATTTTGATGTATTTATTGTTCATTATCCAGAGAACATCAATTTTCTTCACACAAATCACTGGCTTTTGAAATCGGGGTCCCCTTGTTTGGCAGAGAAACTGTGATACAAATGGCGCAAGAAGTGAGCAACATGGGTCATGGAAGGCCTGGCTTCAGGGCGTTCATGAGTGCACTCGTATGCGAGCTTGGCGAACTGGAAGACGAGGCTCATCCGCAAATGGTCGCCCTGAATCCAGTCCTGAACCGCAGGATCCAGAACGTCATGAAACCGGGCGTTTTCGAAGGCCAGGCGAGCCCCCTCAACGCTTCCGCCTGAAAAATTGTCCGCCATGAAATTGTCCTGCGGCCTCTTTCGTGTTGCGAGCTCGAGCAGGACGATCCCGAAGCTGTAAACATCGCCCTTGAGTGTGACTCGAAATGACTGCGAGTACTCCGGCGGAACATACCCTGGAGTTCCGACGAGCTGGGTCGTGAGATGACTGTCTGTGGCGGCAAGAGTTCTTGCGAGGCCGAAGTCTGTGATGAAGGCATTGAGATCGTGGTCGAGAAGTATATTGCTGGGTTTCATGTCGCGGTGCACAATTGGGGGACGGCATTCATGGTGGAGGAATTGCAGCCCGGATCCTGCTTCAGCAGCGATTTTGACACGGAGGAGGAAATCGTTTAGGGTTGGGGTTTGGGATTCCTCGTACAGGCGATCTTCCAGGCTGCCATTGCTCATGAGTTTGTAGATCAGGAGCTTGTCTGAGCCCGCTATGCAGCAGCCCAGTAATGGAGCCACATTTGGGTGCCTGATTCGGCCCACTGTGTGGACTTCTGCGAGGAATTCCCTGACGAATCTGGGACTGTGGTCTGTCAGGCGTTTTACTGCTAGGGCTACTGTGGTGCCGTCTTTGAGCTGGAGTTGGGCCCTGTAGACCACTCCGAAGCCGCCTTTGCCTATGATGGTGGAATCGCTGAAGTTCTTGGTTGCTTTCAGGAGGTCTCGGTGGGTTAGGACTGCTTTCTCCCCTGCGATTGATCCGAATGTTGCGACCTGCTCGCCTGGGATGTGGTGTTCTTCTCCCTGGATCTGATAGCGCCATCCGAGGATTAGGGCTGTGAGGAGTGAGCCGCCGATTATGGCCACTGATGCTATGCTGCCGGGGCTCAGAGGAGATCTGGAGAATGGCTTGTTTGGTGAAGGAGGCGGCGTTGGATTTTCCCATGAGGAGTTGCCCAGCGCGGGGGTTTGATTGCTCAGGGCGGGATCACCAATGTAGGATGTTTGTGTAAAGGTGAGGAACTGACCTGAAGTGGGTAATGGACCTTGCAGGCGTTCGTTGTAGGAGACATTGAATACGCTCAGAGAGGAGAGATCTGCTAATGAATTGGGGATTTGGCCTTCCAGATCGTTGCTTGTGAGAACCAGGGCTTCTAGGCATTTCAGGCGGCCGAATTGAGCTGGGATTGAACCGTGGAAGTGGTTGTGTGAGAGGTCGAGGAATCTCAAGGGTATGTCTGCGAGGAATATTGGAATGGGCATGGAGAAGCGATTGTGGGCAACAAGGAGGACGGCTAGAGTGGAGTTGTATGCCAGGGAACTGGGCAGAGCGCCTGTGAATCTGTTTGAGCTGAGCTCAATGTACCCCAGCGTGTTTCGATGTGAGGGACAGAATGCCGCCGGGTATGGAATGCCTGTCAGAATACTTTCCACAAATGCCCTGCATTGCGTTTCTCCATAGATGCTGTACCGACCTGACAACCCGCCTGGAACTAGTCTGCGCATTACCTCGCAGGTTTCGACTTCTGGAGGGAGGAGCTCTGCGCTCGCATTGTTCAGTCTGAAGGTGTCTTCAGCCCTCTGGCCCATGAGACCCATTGTGTTGGGAAGCTCTCCGGAGAAGCGGTTATTGCCCAGTTTGAGAAACCTCAGGCTGCCGCAGTTGCTGATCTCCGACGGCAGAGGACCGTCGAGGTTATTGCCCTCGAGGTTGAGCCACAGCAGGCGCTGTAATTTACCAATAGTTGGGGGAATTGGGCCATGAAGCTTATTGCAGGACAAATCGAGCATCTGCACTTGTGCCAGATTCTCAATTTCTGCAGAAATTGTGCCCTGTAGAGAATTCGATCCCACAAATATGGAATGCAAGGATGGGAGGCTATAGAGCTCTACGGGGATCTCGCCCATTAATGAATTGTTCATCAGGTTCAACATTTTTAGCCTCGACAGCCCACCTAGCTCCGGGGGAATACTGCCTGTGAGATTGTTCTGTTGCAGCAAAAGATATTCCAGGGATCCCAAATTACCCAATTCCGGGGGAATAATGCCTGAAAGTTTGTTGTTCGCTGCTGTAAAAATCCTCAACTCAGGCAAGCTACCGATTCCCGGTGGGATGCTTCCGGTGAAACCATTATCATGCAACACCAGTTTTTCCAGATTCCTAAGCCGCCCGAGCTCCATGGGCAATTCCCCACCAAGACGGTTCCTGCTAAGATGAAGCACGGTAACAGAGCTGCATTCCACAGTAATGGGAGGAATTCCTCCTGTCAAAGAATTGTTCGCGAGATTCACTTGTCTCAGATTCCCACACGTATTCAGTAACTCAGGCGGGATCAAACCGCTCAAATAATTGGAACCCAGATCAAGTTTCTCCAAATTCTGCATACCCAACATCTCAGACCTCAGAGGCCCGACCAAACGATTGGAGCCCACATCCAAAACATGCAATTTGTGGCAATTCGCCAAGCCAGGAGGCAGCTCGCCATGGAACTCATTATTCGACACATTGAACACCCGAAGCTCAGGGCAATGGGCAAACAGAGCATTGGGGATTTCACCTGTGAGATGATTATTGGAAAGGTCCAGATATCTGAGACGAGGCATGAGGATTGAAAGCTGGAGGGAGATTGTTCCTGTGAGATTGAGGCATGTGAGATTCACAGATTCAATCTCCCCTTGCCCACTGCATCCAATGCCCAACCAAGAACAGGGGCTATCCTGGTTTTCCGACCATCTTTGCATCTCTCCTCCAACTTTCTGTTCCATTGACAGCAGCGCCTCTGTCTCCTCTCCCATCTCAACGCCATTACTCCACCTGCACATTCCCACCAGACATAACAGTAGAAGCCCTGTACGCAACCTCAGCATGATGGACCAAATTTTCCTCTCCTCTCAATACCATCCTCGCTCATTCAACACAATATGTCTCAACGGATTGCAGTTGATCCCGCTTATTCGCCCCAAATTGCGTTCAAACTTTGAATCCCAACCGAAGGAGCAGGACAACGGCGCCAGGAATTAATGGGCAAATTTTAGAAGTGTTATCTCCTCTGATCTTGTAGAAAATCTGTGTTTGATACGCTAATCTCAGCTACTGCCTAAATTTTGTGGCATGTCCAGGCTGTGAAGATCAGATATTCCTTAAAAATTTATGTTCTAGCCTTTTTCTAGCAGAGGCTTAATTGTATGCCTTAGTTCACGAAACGGCCCAACTGGCATTCTGAATCTGAATCAATGGAGCGACCATATTAATTATCAAACCAGGAATAGCACTTCTTCGGGCAAAGCTCGGTCGTACCCTAAAATTTTGATGAATAAACATTTATAATTATCATTTAATTATCTGACACATACTTATAAAAGAATATATATTGAAATAGCACAATACCAAATGTGTAAAAAAAGAGTCAAAACAATATTTGTAGGCACTTAAATAGTGTTGAATTCAAATCTTCTTTAATATCATAGTTATATCTTAAAAGTTTAAAAAAGAATATTTGTAGGCATTTAAATAGTGTTGAATTCAAATCTTCTTTAATATCATAGTTATATCTTAAAAGTTTAAAAAAGAATATTTGTAGGCATTTAAATAGTGTTGAATTCAAATCTTCTTAACTATCATAGTTATATCTTAAAAGTTTAAAAAATACACTTTGAGTCAAAGAATAATTGTAGGCATTTAAATAGTGTTGAATTCAAATCTTTTTCAATACCATAGTTATATCTTAAAAATTAAAAAAAGACAGGTTGAAATAGCTACATCTTAAAAGTGTAATTTTTTTATTATAATAATAGAGATAAATAGGAATAAAAGGAATAATATCAGAATCTAACTTTTATATAAACATATTGCATTGGATTTTGTGTTCATAATAATGACCAATAATATATAGACAAGTGACATTAGTAAATTTACTTCATGGTCTTGTTTTAATTTACATTTATTTTATCTTCTTTATATCATTTAGTTTATACACATATTTGTCATTAATTTATATATCTATTTTTATTTTGAAATTAATATTTTAGTTCTTAATTTATTTTGAGTGATATAAAATTGATTGGTTCAATCTCTTATACACAAACATAAGCCTAATTTTAAATTTATTTAATATGAATTTTAACTTTATTACCTTGTCTACTAGTTTTTAAGAGCTAACTTGGTAGATGTTTGTGCATCATATTGGTATGTTTGGATATGTTTACAAATATTCATTGTGTCATGAAGTCATATGATAAATATGATACATTTTGTAGTATGAGGAAAATCTTCAACCTGTTGGGAGCAAGCTCAAACATGACAAGTTAGTGGGTTAGCACATAGAATTCATTAACGAAGCAAGAAACCAAACAAGACTTCAACATAACATCGGATTGAACTAAAAACAAGTAAATTGCACCCTATTCTACTTATTTGATTTGCTCTTTTTGATTGGATGTAGGTGTGCTCTCTCAAACACAAATGGATCAAAGCCCCAATGCAATGCAAGATTGATAGGCAAGAAGAGAGATTCAAGAGCTAGTATGAAGAACTAGTTTCAAATCTTCTTCAAGATGATAAATCAAACTAGAAATGATATGCAAATGCAAGAAGGAACTATGATTCATTCACCAAGATTATCCTAGCATGTGATTTCTAAGTGATTTAAGCATAAAAACTATGAGCATGAAAACAACTATGAAAATCTAATGCAATTCTAGCATAAAAATAATGCGCAATGAGAGATGATAAATGAAGAGGAGAAGACCTCTATTTATAGAATTTTGGGAGAGAAGAGGAGGGCTTGAATGAGGTGGCACCTATGTGGCATCCACATAAGAGCCACATAAGGGACACATAGGCTTGAAGGGATGGCTAAATTTGAGTCAAACTT
>MU223425.1:1832709-1863582 GCA_018584345.1 Thuja plicata
CCCTAAGGACCTGGATGCTGATGGAGACTCGGGAATGACCTAGAATGCAGATGAGGACCTGACCAACTACTAGCAGATACAAGACATATAAAGGCAATGCATGGGACCCCTATTCCATACCTCAGTTTTTTATCTTCATTTGTAATGTACTATGCTTATTGAAACATGAAATATGAATCAAAGGACATTTGTACTACATTCTTATGAATGCACAATGTAATGATCAATGATGAATTCTGAATATGTAATGATTTGATTAGTACTTAGAGTACATTATCATCTGATAATAAATGTAGCAAGTGAATGTAAATCATCAAAGACTATAAGATAGTGTTAATTGGGTAACATAACATGCAAATTTCTGCTTTGATGCCTACTTTGTTGTATGATTAGATTTTGGATAACAGATATAAGGAAACCCTTCCCCAATGATTGCGGGTATGTTTATGATTTGTGGTATTGAAGAAAAAAACTTCTTTATCACCAATTGTAGATGTATCCTTGATTATTGAGGAATGATTTCCTTGTGTTTGCAGATTAGGACAGAAACCTTAAAAGACCTTGAAAACTTGAAGACTTATTGAAAACTGGGAAAACTAAAACTAAAACTGACCTAAATGTGCTTGATAGCACTTAGGGAAACTGGAAATCTAACCTATCCTAAACTAACCGACCACAAATTTTGCTAAATAAAACCATTTACTGGTTCATTGAAATATTTTCCTTTCCTTTTCAAATTGCAATAATGCACATGCTTATTGGCAAATACCAGAAAACTGAACCATGAAGCATATACCACCAAGTCATGCAATATTTCAAAAAGAGAGGAAGTGTTTTGACTTACTTCACTCTTCTTATGGGAATCTGAATCATCATGTTGTACTTGATCTTTCTAATCTACCTCCTCACAAATAGGAGTTGCTATAAATGAGGATTCTCCTTTACTCTCCAACTGGGCCAGATACCAGATTGGATAGCCTCTTGAGATATTAAATTTTGGATTTATGCTGCTGGATTCTTTACTTTCCTCTGGTTCTTTATGGCTGTCCTGCATCATTAGTTGCCATAAGAGCTCCTCCTCCATGGTCAAAACATCATCATCTTCTGTCAAATTAGCTAGGAACTCATCAAAACTACTGATCTCCTGGGAATCTTGAGCACTTGATTCCAACTTGCAGTCCTGCACATAATCATTAGAAAGCATGTCCTCCAAAATAGAGCACACTTGAATAGGCACAAATTCTGACATTTCAAGATTCTCACAGAAATCTGCAATAATGTTGTCAAAAAAATTCTCTAAGCTTTGATCAGCTTCTTGATCATGGACCCCCTGTTGTACTGAAGTGACCGAAATCTCCTCTTCTTTCTCTTGATCTACAAAAGAAGGTAACTCCTTAAAGAGAAGTACAACCACCTCTTGCTGGTCAAAAGAGTCTCCTTTACCCGGAGATGACTCACATGGAATCATCTTGACAATTTCATAATCAGCTATATCTGACTTAGTTTTATGCTCCTGTATAAGGACAGGCTTCAATTCTTCATATGGTTGCAATTGCTGTATAACAGGTGTTTGTGATAGAAGAATATCACTAAAACTTACGAATAAAGGCTTAACTGGCTCTTCATTTACAGATTCTCTGATCATAGGAGTTCTCCAACTTGGAATTTCACATTTAATAGACTTAGGAGACTCACCTTGCCCAAAATGCATGAAGCTTGGAATTTTACGCTCAGGAGCCTTTTGTTCAGCCATTTGTAGTAGTCTCATCTCTGCTTCCTTAACAGCAATTTGACGATCAAGCTCTTCTTCCCATTGTTTCACTTGCTGCTCATATAATAGATCCTGACTTCCTTGCTCATGTATATAAGTATGATATGGGCATTCTTCTAGCTATGATTGGATCTCATGCTCCCTTTTGACATCTTCAATCTATTTGCCTTCATCCTGCAATAAAATTTGAATACTTTCTTGTCCCTTTCTATGATTTTGTAACTCTTGCTGAAGTTGAAGTTCTTTAGATTGACATTCATCATATGCTTGATAATCTAACTACTCTTGTCTGACCTTTTGTGCCCATGACCCCTCTTGTTGGAGAGCCTGCTTATAATTCTGTACAAGGGCATATTGACCAAGGGCATACTGGATATAATGATAGCCATCTGAGGTATGATAGCTTGGACTGAAAATAGGTTTAGGATGATTTTCATATGGCTGACAATTAGCCCGTTGGTGATTATTCTCATGATAGGATGATGAGTATTGTTGCTGACCATAATAATATGACATTTCTATTCATGAAATAAGATGAAAATCTGAATATAAAAGATGATCTGGAAAATACCAGCACTTGATCTTTTGAAACCAGCAGATCATTTGCTACAGAGTCGCTAAGTATGTGTTTGAATCCTGCCTCCAAAGGCTGTAACACTACTGTCCACACCAAATCAGCAATGATATGAAGCTCAACCAAACTGTGAAACAGTTCCCTTAGTGAAAATTTGGCATTATAACTGCTTGTAAAATAGATTTCTACTAAAAAATAGAATGCTTAAATACTCAAAAGCAGTGAGAAAGACAACAAATCTTGGAAAAAAAAGGAAAACTATGTTTGGAAATCTTCAAATAACAATGCCATGTGGAGACGTCGGTGCAACTCGCAGATGTCAGTTCAGCGCAGACGTCGAACGATAGTGCAAAGAGAAATAGTGTTTGCGCAGACGCTGATCCGCGTGTCTGGAAAATTTTGGAAGAAAAAAGACAAGAATTTAGAATGTTTTTAGGGATGTGGGTCCCACTGGGCGTGCCAAAATGTAGTATGAGGAAAATCTTCAACCTGTTGGGAGCAAGCTCAAACATGACAAGTTAGTGGGTTAGCGCATAGAATTCATGAAAGAAGTAAGAAACCAAACAAGACTTCAACATAACATCAGATTGAGCTAAAAACAAGTAAATTGCACCCTATTCTAATTATTTGATTTTCTATTTTTGATTGGATGTAGGTGTGCTCTCTCAAACACAGATGGATCAAAGCCCCAATGCATTGCAAGATTGATAGGTAAGAAGAGAGATTCAAGAGCTAGTATGAAGAACTAGTCTCAAATCTTCTTCAAGATGATAAATCAAACTAGAAATGATATGAAAATGCAAGAAGGAACTATGATTCATTCACCAAGATTATCCTAGCATGTGATTTCTAAGTGAGTTAAGCATAAAAACTATGAGCATGAAAACAACTATGAAAATCTAATGCAATTCTAGCATAATAACAATGCACAATGAGAGATGATAAATGAAGAGGAGAAGGCCTCTATTTATAGAATTTTGGGAGAGAAGAGGAGGGCTTGAATGAGGTGGCACCTATGTGGCATCCACATAAGAGCCACATAAGGGACACATAGGCTTGAAGGGATGGCTAAATTTGAGTCAAACTTGGCATTAAATGTTGAGTGGCTCAAGATTTCCAAGTGGGAGACAAACTTGTAAGAGGAATTTAAGAGGGATGGGTGCTCATTTTGGAGAGAATTCTCACATGTCGGTGAGCATTCCATTAGCCTTAAAAAGGTTATGAATCACCCTTTAAGTATGATTAGATGACAGTTATGTAGGGAAATATGCTTAGGAAGTGAGGTGATGGGAGTAGAGTAGGAATAGGGTAGGCTTAGGGTAGGTTTCTAGATTGGATTAATAGGTTCCTAGCTAGGGTTTAGATTATAATTCAAATTAGATTTGAATAAATCATAGTTTAGAAGAATTAGGAATATGAAGGAATTTTAATAAATATAAATTTATTAAAAAAGAGGATTTTGTGAGGCAAATGTATTTACATAAAATACATTAGAGTAGTATTTGATCATTGATAAATACCGACTACGAAACTATTTAATTAATTAAATCAGATAGTTAGATGAATAAGAAGGAATTTACTATTAATAATAATATTAATATTTTTGGACGTCTACACATTTATAAACTAAAGAGGTTGTCTAGAGAACGTTTTGATTTATTAAAGGGAACAAAATTGTGTTTGCATGTATTTCATTTATATAGTAAATTTTATTCAATATTTATTATCATTAATCGAACCTACCAAAGGAGTTTGGCATCAAAGAGCCCATTCATTTGTTGAGTTAATTGACTCCTTATAAGCATTAATATAGAGTAATCAAATAAATTAAAACACCATAAGTGAAATCAAAATCTAAATTATAGGCAAACCTCAAATGCAATGTGATTAGGATTTTTAATGTTTTTTGAAAAGTGTGGATGCTCAGACAAATGTGCAAAGATATTTTCCAACATGTTTATGATTTCCTATAGATTTTTCTCATGATAAGTGTGTAATTTTTTGAGAGATTTAAAGATAATAAGTGACTAAGAAGGATAGTGCTAATAGAATAGACCAGTTTAGACCCATTGCTCTCTATAATGTGGTTTAAAAGATTATTACTAAATTGATTGTCGAAAGACTCAAGTTGTGCCTCAAATCTCTAATTTCTAATGAGCAAGGTGGATTTGTTGTTGGTAAACAAATTCTTGAAGGGATTGTGATTGTTGCAAAGATCATTCACTCTATGGAAACTTCTAAGGATAAGCCATTCTTTATCAAACTTGACATGGAAATTGCATTCAAACTTTGAATTAATGGGCAAATTTTAGAAGTGTTATCTCCTCTGATCTTGTATAAAAATTTTGTTTGATATGCTAATCTCAGCGACTGCCTAAATTTTGTGGCATGTCCAGGCCGTGAAGATCAAATGTTCCTTAAAAATTTATATTGTAGCATTTCTTCTAGTAGAGGCTTAATTGTATGCCTTAGTTCATGAAATGACCCAACTGGCATGTTGAATCTGAATCAATGGAGCGACCATATTAATTATCAAGCTAGGAATAGCATTTCTTCAGGCAAAGCTCTATCGTACCCTAAAATTTTGATGAATAAACATTTATAATTATCATTTAATTATCTGACACATATTTATAAAACAACATAGATTGAAATAGTACAACAGTAAATGTGTAAAAAGGGGTCAGAATATTTGTAGGCATTTAAATAGTGTTGAATTCAAATCTTCTTCAATACCATAGTAATATCTTAAAAGTTTAAAAAAGACAGGTTGAGTCAAAGAATATTTATAGTCATTTAAATAGTGTTGAATTCAAACCTTCTTCAATACCGTAATTATATCTTAAAAGTTTAAAATGCATGAAAAATCATTAATTACAACCAATAAATACAAGGTTGTCGACTACATATCATGGTTGGATAATGTGCAGGTTGCTGATGTCGACAGGCAAGCTCAAAGTGATGGCTCTCCACTGCTATCGATATTTCTCTCTAAGAACTCAAAAAATTTATCGAGGTCAATATCAAATGAATAATAAAAATGAGATATTTACTCTATTTAATCTCAATTTTGGGGTAGTTAATTTCATTTTTTAAACCTTTTTATCATGATTTAATCCCTTCTTGGCCATATCTTTTCCAAATGGAGCCTGATTTGACCCAAATAAAAAGAATTTCTCATAATTTATCCTCATCATTTTTATTATTGGAATAAAAATAAAAATCCAACTCCACTATTCCAGTAATTGATGGATATCCAAGTTAATCAGCAGAAGCTATTAATCAAGTGATTTTCTTTTAATTTTGCTTCCAATGGGGCATCATCAATCCTATCAACCAAATGAACACGTTATCAAACTTTATTAGAAACTAGGGCATCATTAGACTTATATTCAAATCTTCTTCATCAATCAAGTTATCAAGTGAATAAAATTTTCATGAGTTGGGACATCAAATTTATCATGCATCATATCAATTTGATGGTCCTAAATCAGTAAAAAAATCAATCAATCAATCTTGAATTGAGTAATGTCATCATGTCCCATATCAAATTGCTTTCTCTTATCAATATTTGTGTTTTAACATCACTAGGGGGCATATCAATTTCATCGCATTGCATCAAATTGGTAGTCTCTTCATCAGAACATTATGATATATTTGACTTCATCAAGATCCATATCAAGTTATTTATCTCGACCAAAATTTTCAATGGTAATCAATTTCATCGCATCACATCAATCTGGTTACTCATTTAATCTCTAAGGATCTTCATGCCAGAAATTAGTTTCATTGCCTCACATCAAACTAGTTATCCGATCAAGCTCTTAGAATATTCTTGTCAGATATCAGTTTCATCACATCACATCAAACTGATTATTTTATCAAGTCTTCAAAATCTATCTAATGATAATTGATTTCATCGCATCACATCAAATTGGTTATTCGTTATCATCTTCAACAATTGGATAGGTAATCCATTTCATCGCATCACAACAATTGATTATTTTGTTTAGTTTTATCAATCATTCTGGAATCTCTAGTATCTCAATCAATTTTCATTCAATCAAGTTTAGAATCAATTTCTAATCAGGAGTAGTTTCATCAGGATTCATATCAAACTATTCAATCAAGCAGAATATTATCAATATCAGATGTTCTTTGAATCAACACAATGATAGCACATAAATTCAAAGAGGGGAAAATATAATCACCTAAAATTGGTCTGGTATAGATAGAGGCCTAGATATCAAGTTAATTTCACTAGGTCCTAATTAGGACATTGTTGTCAATCAGGATTGCGCCTATAGCTGGATACAGAATCTAGCCATCCTGTTGAAACATGGAAACATTCTCCTAGGTGGATGAGAAAATGAATCTCCAGATTCTAGGCCAGTTCCTATTGATTTTGGGATATCACCTAATATTGACCTTTTATGATTTTGGGAAAAGGGAGAAGGAGAACTTGGAAAATTAAGAAAAAAAATTAAGAAAGGTGACACACAAAAGATGGATGTAGATTTATCAGAATTTTGCAAGACTGTACTTAAAAAAACACAAACTACTAAGTTCTGCAAATGATTTCCTTTCTCAACACCTAGGATGGTTTACAATTCCTTATTAGGGTTTGGTACCACAAATAGTAAGAATTCGACCAGCAAACAGATAACTTCTGCAGAAGGTTAATTCTTTAAACCTAGACTAGGAATTTGTAGCAATTCACTAATCTGTGCTTAAAAAGGGATAAACACTTAAATGCAGAAAACTTGAAAAGGATAGATGCAAGACTCAGAAAATATGTGTTAATAGTAAAGCCAACTTTATTATCTCCAAAATCTACAAAAATGGTTACAAAATACAAAGGAAATGTGCAAAGGAACAATGCGTTCACTTAATACCTCAAAATCCCCAAATTCTGACCCCTTCTAAATGAAAAATAAGTTCAGTTATATAGCCCTCAAGGCTAATCTCGAAAATGAAAGCCTCCCCCCAAAAAGGTCTCCTAAACAGATAGATCCCCTAATTTTTAGGCCCAAAAGATGCCTATAGTATAGCTTTCAAAAAGCCCCTCCAAAATTTTAGCTCAATCCCTAAATTTGAGGCATAATTGATGCCAAAAATTAAACCCTAAAGGCTAATTTTGAAAATGAAACTAGCCCTAAACTTTAGGTCCCCTAATGTTGATATTTTCTTGATTTTCATCTTTTACATAACATATATCAACATATTACAAAGAATATATTAAAATATCTAAAATATATCGAAGAATATATTTAAAATATCTAGAATATACCCCCTAAGATGTAACCCAACCATAACATATGGTAATAACTTTAACCATCTACAAAAACCTAACTTCGTCATGAGTAAAAAACTCTATCAAAACTGACATCCTATGGTCAACATGACCCATCACTAAGCAATAACCAATCTCCTCACAAAACATCAACGTATTCCTCAGCAAAGTAGCTGTCATGGCATTTGGAATTCTGGATATTAACTACTCTTTGTACTTCAATGGACTTCAAATTCTATTCAATTTGACATATGCATCTTTGTATCTTATTTTTGGAGTTGGCATTTTGGAGAAAACTTAGGGTTTTCTGCTTTTGTGTTGGCATGCTGAGAATGTGGTATTCTTACGAATGATCTTTAGCTAAAACTTCCTTTGTTGAACTTGGGCTTTGTATGAATGTGGAGTTTTACCATGGAGTTCTATGCATTATTCTTGAGTTTATTGCCATTAAAAATGGCGTTGTCTATTGATCTTTACAAGAACTCAAGCTTTTCTACAATTTACATGTTCTTTGAATGATCTTCGAACTCGGCCTCCATTTTGCTTGCTGGAGTCAACTTTGTTGAGCATTGTGTTGTCTATGCATGAATCTCGGTTCATCTTCACACTGCGGCCTCTTTGACTGGAGTTGAGTTTTCTTTGGCCATAATATATGGCATTTTTGCATGAATCTTCTGTCGAACTCAAGCTCTTCATTGTTTATCATGGCTTTTACTGAAGTTTGGGGTTTTAAATGCTATGACACATGGCGGTGTGCATGTATCCTTGAAAGAACTCGGTCTTTTCTTGCACTTGAATTGAACTCGAGTTCCATTTCCATGAAACATGGTGTTTTTCTCTGCATCTCTTGGTAAGAACTCGAGCTTCCTCTTTGTTTGAACTTGAAGATAAGTCATTTTCTACTGGAAAAAGAACGATAGAAGATATCATTGTCTATAGTGATTTTTGTTGTCACTTTTGCTTGAATACAAAGCTGTAGATTACGTTATATTTTATACATGATGTCTGGAATCTTTAAAATAGATGAATTTGGGCTCCTTCTTAAACTCTGCCTCCACTACATGTTGTCTACACTATATCTGTTGATTATTTAGATGATGTCCATTTCTAGAAGTTTGAAACTGTAAATGTTGACAAATCTACAGTTTAATGGTGAACATATTGCAATAATAATCTACAGTTTAGAAATAAAAGCTCAACTTGAGCCTCTTATCATTCCTCCATTGGCTGTCTGTAGTTTTTTCTTATGTGTAGACCATACTGTTTGTTTATTTAAACTGGAAGCTTCTTCACTGTCTGTAGCCTATATCAAATTTGTGTTGATCTTGAATCGGCCTCCATGCTACTATTAATGATGTGTCATTTTTCCTGTTTATCAGATAATACTGTCATGTAGCTATAAACAACATTAATATAAATATATATGTCTGCATGCCAACTGGGTATAGATGTAAAGATTGAACTTGAAGTGGGAACCATACTAAAACTTCCGCCACCTTTGGATTTTTCTATTTTACATGTGTTACTGTTATCAGATACCATAAATGAACCTGTAGCTTAGACATCAGTTTGTAATGTGTTTCTTGCTCTCCTTCTGTAACTTTTATATCACTATGTTCATTTATTCAAATATGATAATGTCCAAAACAGTACTGAGATAAAGTACTTGTGTGTTGTCAATAATGTATGAACCATGTGTATACAATTTCTATTTTGATAACAATACATTTAACTCTTTTGCATATGCATTCTAGTTTGTAACATCATTAGTGTTCTATGTTTCTGAATTATCTTTGTGCATTGTTTCATTTGATAATTTCTCATGCATACTAAATCACTTTGATCCTCTTTTGAACAAGATTCTGACAGTAATCATAACAACATTACTTAGTATCTCATGCTTGCTTCATACAGTGATAAGGTACAATGTTACCTTATTTAATCTGCAAGTCTGATTCTTGTTTGTTGTAACATCATTCAATTAGGAACACTTTGCATCATTTCATATCTCTTATAACAACATTTTTATTACTCTATTGTGTCTGTTTTTCTTTCCTGGACTTATGAACTCTTGCATCCTTAATCCGGTGAGGTTCGACATGGGCTCATGACACCCATTGATTTATTTATCCCTTCTGCAACTTGTGAACTCCTGCATTTTTGTGTTTCTCTTTCTTGCACACACCACTTACAACACATGTTAGATTAGCAGTTTCAATCAGTTAATCAATATTTGTATGTAAATGTCATGTGAAAGGGAATTTATGTATAAATGTTGGTTTGTTGGTTGAAACTACTAATCTAATGTGTGGATGATCTAAAAAAGGTTTCTCAGGTACAAGACCCAAGTCCCTTTGATTTAGTTTTCCTATTCTTCTTCTAAATGGAAACCTTTGAACAATGCATGATAACAACTATATGTAGCAAAAGGTTTCATAAATCTATGTCCCTCTGATACTTTATCTAGTTATTGTAGATGTATATCTTGCTATTGCATTGATGCTACCTAATTGATATGCAGTTCTAAAAGTGTAATTGCAGCATGTTATTTTTAGGGATTTATGCATTGTTTAGATCCAACTTGGATCTAACTACTCTCTTTCCCTCTGATTGTAGGAGAAAACTAGAAGAATACTTTAGGATGAAGACAAGGTAGAAGACATGAAGACATGAAGACCGGTTATCAGAATGAAAAAGACCTCTCCAAGGCAATGCCTAGATCCCTAAATCTCTAATGCTCTTTCACTACTTTCAGCATTGTATATCTTCTATATTTTTTCAACTGAAAGGTGTAACCTATGAAGGAATACTTCTTTATTACATTCATTTTGAATGTTCAATGTAATGATCATTTTTATGAATTTGAAAGTTTTGAATCAAATCAATACCTAGAACATTATAAATTTTATCATGAATGCAAAAGAAAAGTATTTTGTCTTCAATATATGAATAATAGTGTTGGATAGATGTACCTTTATGAAACCCTTCTTTTGTTTATAGTTTCTATGTTGCATGTGTACTTTCTCTTCTAAATTTAAGAAAATTCCACACTTAGGACAACAACTTACCAAATCCATAATTCAATGTAAAACAACTATCAATTTATCAATTTAGTGTGTAACTAAAATGATAACATTTTCTGGCAACCTCCCAGCGGTGTTTGCCTGCTGAAAAACCAATTGTATTTTTCTTAACCATTGGGCACAAAGTCTTTAACCTCAGGAACAACTGAACTTCTCAAACTAAACACAAACTGCAAATTGAAAACTGAAACTAGAACTGAAGCTCATGCCAAGGATGTTACTATTGTACTCCAGTGTCATTGCATGGATGAAATGCTTATGATATGGGGAAAAAAAATAAATTACATGCCTTATATGATAGGTATCTCTTCACGTCATGATGGTGAAGTACATCAGTGATGTCCTTGATTTCTTCTTCACACAACAGAAACTGAAACTAAACTGAAGCATGTGCTTGAACAACACTTAGAGAAATCAAACTAAAATTGAAAACTTCTAGTCTAACCTAAGCTAATCAATCATCTAAAGACCCTCAGATACATCCATTAACTGACTGATTTAAGTAGCTTCCTTTTCTCACCAACAACAGATGATATGCATGCATATGAGCAACTGAAAAGATATGCAATATAACTTGAAAGATCTGAAACTTCAGTAGCATATCCTGAAAGTGAAAGACCAGATCACATACCTCCTGAACTTGATCAATATCAATGTAGATTCATGGTATATAAACATGTTGGATATGCTCATCAATGATTGGAATCTCAGGAATAGGCCCCATTCTGGAAGATGCCTGATTGGGCAACCTCTTGTAATGATAAACTCTAGCTTTATGCTGCTGGGTTCAACTCTGTTGAGTATCTATTGGATCACTGTAACAATTTCATGATCAACTATATTTGACTTATGAGGAAAAATAGGTTGAGGTAATATACCAATGTTTTGATGATCAGAAGTTAAAATCTCCTCCTCGAAGTCCATTGAATTGACCTCGATATGAGACCCTTGAGATTCCTCCTAAATGCTACCCTCCTTGGTCAACATCCTATCCAATTCACCTCTAGACTCTTTATGACCACATCTTATCAATTCTATTAGCTTTTTGATATTAGAAGATGAAGGAAATTCATGAGATTCAATACATACCATATGTGCAACAACTTGTTGTACCTTGTCCTCTTCATGAGGATATGGATGACAGTCATCTAATTTTGTTATGAACACTTCAAGACCATCCCAAAAATCAGCCTCGTCATCATGAATTTTAATTTTGCATGGAAGAGGATTTATATCTACCTTGTTGTTGCTGTTATGCATGCCCAAATCATCCAGACTTTGAACTTCTGCTTGCTGTCCTGGGACTGGTGTTTCTACCCTTTGATTTGTAGCATCTTCTTCATGATCTTGCATGAGGATGGGCTTCAACTCTTCATCCACTTGGCCAGACCTTGATAATGGTGTTTGGTTTGGTATGCTGTCCCCTTCAACAAACTTAGGCAGCTCATCAAACACATCTGCCATCATTTCATTATTCTGATCAGCAAAGGTATGAGGCTCAAATACAACCACTTGCTCAAATTTTCGTCTATACTTTTGGGCTTCTTCATAGTGAATTTTACTGGCATCTCTATACTTAGTTGATGTATCAACCAGGAGCCTTATTCTCTCCTTGTGCTCATGTAGCTCTTTGTCATGAAATTCCTCATGAGCTCTTAATTTAATTTGGAAATCTTCCTCACTTTTTACACCTATAGAAAACATGACCTTTATCAATTCCTTATGATCTTCTAAGTCTTTCTCATGAACTTTATTTTGTGCTTCCAGCTTATCAGCAATGACTTGATCATGTTGTCTTTGTTTGACATCAAACTGCTCCTTTGCTTGAGTCTGCATATGTTGCTTTATTGTTGTTGTGTCCTTAGAATATTTCAAACTCCATATCAGTATGTTCATTTGAAATATTTGATAGACTTAATCTTCTATCTGCATATCAAATCCTTGTTGCTCTTTATTTTCTTGAATCTAGGCAGCCCAACCCCCCAAAAGGAGTTGTAACTCTCGATATCCAAACTCATCCTTGTGTAAGGGCAGAGATGGATCTCCCTTTAAGCCTACGCCAAGGTCATAAAGCCTCTGACTAAGAGCCATAACCTAATCTCTAATTCCATTAAGATCCATTTTATACAAGACTTGCACATGAATGAGAGACTCACAAACAGGTGAAACATGTTGATAATTAGCACTTGCAAAATCATTCTGAACAAAATTAGTAGCACCCTCAAAATGATATGGATGGTTAGAAACTTCATGGTCTTTCCTTTCATAATATGGTGGTGGGTATTCTTGCTTCCCACAATAATGTGACATTTTTATTCATGTAATAAGCTGGAAATCTGAATAAAAAAAGTATTTTTTGAAAAATACCAGCACTTGATCTTTTGAAACCAAGGGATCTTTTCTACAGAGTCGCCAGGTGTGAATTTGAATCCTTCCTCCGAAGGCTGAAATACCGATGTTCACACCAAGACAACAATAATAATGAAGCTCTACCAAATTGTAAAACAGTTGGGTCCCACCGGGCGTGCCAAAAACTATTGTCAATTAGGATTGTGCCTATAGCTGGATGCAGAATCTAGCCATCTTGTTGAAACATGGAAACATTCTCCTAAGAGGTGGATGAGAGAACGAATCTCCAGATTCTAGGCTGGTTCCTATAGAATTTGGGATATCACCTAATATTGACCTTTTATGGTTTTGGGAAAAGGGAGAAGGGGAACTTGGAAAATGAAGAAAAACTAATTAAGAAAGGTGATACACCAAAGATGGATGCAAATTTTTCAGACTTTTGCAAGACAGTACTCACAAAAATACAAACTACTAAGTTCTGCAAATGATTTCCTTTCACAACACCTAAGATGGTTTACAACTCCTTATTAGGGTTTGGTACCACTAATAGTAGGAATTCAACCAGCAAACAGATAACTTTTGCAGAAGGTTGATTCTTTAAACCTGAACTAGGAATTTGTAGCAATTCACTAATCTGTGCTTAAAAGGGATAAACACTTAAATGCAGAAAACTTGAAAAGGATAGATGCAAGACTCAAAAAATATGTGTAAATAGTAAAGCCAACTTTATTATCTCCAAAATCTACAAAAATGGTTACAAAATATAAAGGAAATGAGCAAAGGAACAATGCGTTCACTTAATACTTCAAAATCCCCAAATTCTGACCCCTTCTAAATGAAAAAGAAGTTCAGTTATATAGCCCTCAAGGCTAATCTCAAGAATGAAAACCTCCCCCCAAAAAGGTTTCATAAACAGACAGATCCCCTAATTTTTAGGCCCAAAAGATGCCTATAATATAGCTTTCAAAAAGCCCCTCCAAAATTTTAGCTCAATCCCTAAATTTGAGGCATAATTGATGCCAAAAATTAAGCCCTAAAGGCTAATTTCAAAAATGAAACTAACCCTAAACTTTAGGTCCCCTAATGTTGATATTTTCTTGATCTTAATCTTTTACATAATATATATCAACATATTACAAAGAATATATTAAAATATCTAAAATATATCAAAGAATATATTTGAAATATCTCAAATATACCCCCTAAGATGTAACCCAACCATAACATATGGTAATAACTTTAACCATCTACAAAAACCTAACTTCATCATGAGTAAAAAACTCTATCAAAACATGACATCCTATGGTCAACATGACCCATCACTAAGCAATATCCAATCTCCTCACAAAATATCAACGTATCCCTAAGCTAAGTAGCTTTCGTGGCATTTGGAATTCTGGATATTAACTCCTCTTTATACTTCGATGGACTTCAAATTCTATTCAATTTGACATAGGCATCTTTATATCTTATTTTGAGAGTTTTTATTTTGGAGAAAGCTTAGGGTTTTTTTCTTCTGTATCGGCATGCTAAGAATGTGGTATTCTTCCAGATGATCTTTTAGCTAAAAAATTCCATTGTTGAACTCGGGCTGTGTATGAATCTGGAGTTTTACCATGGAGTTCTATGCATTATTCTTGAGTTTATTGCCATTAAAAATGGCGTTGTCTATTGATCTTTACAAGAACTTGGGATTTTCTGCAGTTTACATGTTCTTTGAATGATCTTCATACTCGACCTCCATTTTGCTTGCTGGAGTCGACTCTGTTGAGCATTGTGTTGTCTATGCATGAATCTTTGTTCATCTTCACACTATGGCCTCTTTGACTGGATTTGAGTTTTCTTTGGTCATAATATATGGCATTTTTGCATGAATCTTCTGTCGAACTCAAGCTCTTCATTGTTTATCACAACTTTTACTGAAGTTTGGGGTTTTAAATGCCATGATACATGGCGCTGTGCATGTATCCTTGTAAGAACTCAATCTTTTCCTGCACTTGAAGTGAACGCAGGTTCCATTTCCATGAAACATGGCATTTTTCTCTTCATCTCTTGGTAAGAACTCGAGCTTCCTCTTTGTTTGAACTTGAAGATAACTCATTTTTCTACTGGAAAAAGAACGATAGAAGCTATCATTGTCTGTAGTGATTTTTTTGTCACTTTTCCTTGAATACAAAGCTGTAGATTATGTTATCTTTTATACATGTTGTTTGGAATCTTTAAAATAGATGAATCTGGGCTCCTTAAACTTGGCCTCCACTGCATGTTGTCTACACTGTATTTGCTGATTATTTAGATGTTGTCCTTTTTTGGAAGTTTGAAACCGTAAATGTTGGCAAATCTATAGTTTAATGGTGAACATATTGCAATAATAATCTATAGTTTAGAAATAAAATCTCAACTCGAGCCTCTTATCATTCCTCCATTGGTTGTCTGCAGTTTTGTCTTATGTGTAGACCATACTATTTGTTTGTTTAAACTGGAAGCTTCTTCATTGTCTGTAGCCTATATCGAATTTGTGTTGATCTTGAATCAGCCTCCATGTTGTTGTTAACGATGTGTCCTTCTTCCTCTTTATCACATAATACGGTCATGTAGCTATAAACAACATTAATATAAATATATATGTCTGCATGCCAACTAGGTATAGAAGTTAAGGTTGAACTTGAAGTGGGAACCATACTAAAACTTCCGCCACCTTTGGATTTTTCTATTTTACATGTGTTACTGTTTTCATATACCATAAATGAACCCGTAGTTTAGACATCAGTTTGTAATGTGTTTCATGCTCTCCTTCTGTAACTTGTATATCACTGTGTTCGTTTATTCAAAGATAATAATGTCTAGAACAGTACTGAGATAAAGTACTTGTGTGTTGTCAATAATGTATGAACCATGTGTATACAATTTCTATTTTGATAACAATATATTTAACTCTTTCGCATATGCATTCTAGTTTGTAACAGCATTAGCGTTCTCTGTTTCTGAATTATCTTTGTGCATTGTTTCATTTGATCATTTCTCATGCATACTAAATCACTTTGATCCTCTTTTGAACAAGATTCTGATAGTAATCATAACAGCAATGCTTAGTATCTCATGCTTGCTTCATACAGTGATAAGGTACAGTGTTACCTTATTAATCTGCAAGTATGCTTCTTGTTTGTTGTAACATCTTTCAATTAGGAACACTCTGCATTATTTCATATCTCTTATAACAACATTGCTATTACTCTGTAGTGTCTTCTTTTCTTTCATGAACTTATGAACTCTTTCATCCTTAATCCAATGAGGTTCAAGTACAGGCTCGTGACACCCACTAGATTTCTTTCTCCCTTCTGCAACTTGTGAACTCCTACATTTTTGTATTTCTCTTTCTTGCACACATCACTTACAACACATGTTAGATTAGTAGTTTCAATCAATTAATCAATATTTGTATGTAAATGTCATGTGAAAGGGAATTTATGTATAAATGTTGGTTTGCTGGTTGAAACTACTAATCTAATGTGTGGATGATCTAAAAAAGGTTTCTCAGGTACAAGAACCAAGTCCCTTTGATTCAGTTTTCCTATTCTTCTAAATGGAAACCTTTGAACAATGCAGGATAACAACTATATGCAACAAAAAGGTTTCATAAATATATGTCCCTTTGATACTTTATCTAGTTATTGTAGATGTATATCTTGCTATTGCATTGATGTTACCTGATTGATATGCAGTTCTGAAAGTGTAATTGCAGCATGTTATTTTTAGGGATTTATGCATTTTTAAGATCGAACTTGGATCTAACTACTCTCTTTCCCTCTGATTGTAGGACAAAACCAAAAGACGACTTTAGGATGAAGACAAGGTAGAAGACATGAAGACATGAAGACCAGTTATTAGAATCAAAAAAGACCTCTCCAAGACAATGCCTAGATCCCTAAATCCTGTAATGCTCTTTCACTACTTTCAACATTGTATATCTTCTATATTTTACAACTAAAAGGTGTAACCTATGAAGGAATACTTGTTTATTACATTCATTTTGAATGTTCAATGTAATGATCAATTTTATGAATTTGAAAGTTTTGAACCAGATCAATACCTAGAACATTATCAATGTTATCATGAATGCAAAAGCACAGTATTTTGTCTTCAATATCTGAATAATAGTGTTGAATAGATGTACATTTATGAAACCCTTATGTTGTTTATAGTTGCTATGTTGCATGTGTACTTTCTCTTCTGAATTTAAGCAAATTATGCACTTAGGACAGTAACTTACCAAATCCATAATTCAATGTAAAACAACTATCAATTTATCAATTTAGTGTGTAACTAAAATGATAACAGAGATAAAATCCAGTTTTGATATTAAAAGTGTAATTGAATTAGATCGATTTAATTGCATAATTCATCAAGTAAAAAAACATCAAAGATTCATCATCAAAGAAGAAAAAAATAATTCATTAATTAATCCTAGCCTAATTAATTAAAACAAAATCTAAAATCACTTAGCTAGAGTTATTAATTAATGGAATTAAATAAATGTTCTATTATCCACTCAAGAGAAAAAGGACAAATGACTTGGCTCAAACCAATGGGATCAAACCCACATGGATCACTCAAGGTTCAATCTCAACCATCCTTCATGGATGAATGAAAACCATTGAATTCAAATTTAAATTTTCCCTCCAAAAGGAAATCTATAAAACCTAGCTCAATCAAGGCATTTAGAGAGAGAGAGAGAGAGTCATAATTGCAGGGTGAACCCACAATAGTGGGTTACATGTTTTTTCCCTAAACGGACATTGAAGTCTACATTTTAAAAAAAAACTTTCAGATTCAGATGCATATTGTCGTTAAACTATTTGAAATCAGAAGATGAAGTAAAATAGAGTCTTTTAGGATTTTCTGTCTAGATTCTAAATAATTTTTTTCATTTTTTTTGAATTGATTTGAATGGGTTTTTTTTTCTCCCACGAAAACTGCTATGTTGCTGAAAACACCATTTTCAAAAAGTTACATTGAATTCATAGAGTATAACTTTTTTTCTAAAATAGATATCAATGCGATTCTTTCAGATTTGGTTTTGTAACATCCATACAGAGGGCATGCAATTGGTTTGATGATTTTATCATGATTATTGTATATTTTATGAATGTTTGAAGTAGAGTAAACCGTAATTTTGACATACCTTGACTGCATAGCTTATAACTTATTGTGTATTTATAAAAATTTAATTATTATTTTTTTTATAGAAAGTAGACTCAAAGGTGGAGGGCACTATTATTTTTCAATTTTTTTTCTCTTTTCTACTATTTTTCATTGAACGTCAAACTTGGAGGTTTATATTAGATTAAAAACCTACATTTGATGCATGTCAAAAAACATATACCTAATTAATTCAAAAAATTTCAAATCTATATTTTTTAGAAAGCTCATTCAGAGCACTTTTGTGATGCAAAAGGATGTCTCCTTATTCTTCCAGCACTTGAGACCCGAAGCCCTGAAAACTACAAATTTTTGTTTGCCTTTGTAAATGGCCTCTAAGTAGAGGGTTTCGATAGAAAGTAGTTTCGATCGAAACTAATTAGTTTCGATCGAAATTACTTTCTTAGTTTAACATGGGTATGGGTAAAAACCCAAGTAAAATCTTCACTAGTTAGTTTCGATTGAAACTAAGCAAAAAAGGTAGTTTCAATCAAAACTAAGAATGTTTCGATCAAAACAATCAGGTACTTTCTATCAAAAGTTCCTGACTAAACCTCCCACCTCACAGATTTTGTGATGAATTGCTTCCTCCAAAAAAGTGTAACCCACTATTGTGGGTTCACCCTGCAACTAGATAATGCTCATTTTGTAATAGATCATTCATTGCAAGGATAGTTCATTTTTAATAGAGTAATTGAGATAATTTTAGCTTGATTACATGCATTTGAGAATTTTTAATTGAATCTTACTTCATAGGATTGTCTATTCATATTGAATTCGTGCTAATCTGAGAGCATTTTTGAGTAATTCAATTGGATCTTCTTGTGTAGGAAGCAAAAGTCCACACTTTTAGTAGTTTAATTTTTTGAATTTGGTTGAATTAGATACTAACCTACTAATATAATGTCGTATTGAGTGTTGTGTAGAAAACTTGAAGATATACAATAAAAGCACATCACATCTATATAGTATATCATGAAGAATAGAGTAAACCATATACTCTATTTGTAAAACAAAATTACTTCAAATGCAAATTTTAGTGGTATATAATTTGAGTGGTATATAAATTTAAATACTAACCAATGAAAAAAAATGAAAGGAAACATCATAAGCACTATAATTTTATAGGATGAAAGTTTCTACAATCTATAAATTTTTAATTTTTAATTATTATTAACATGAAACCAAACATTGTTTATTGTCATCCTGCCTACCCTTGTTTCTAATAACCTATAGGATTTTAGTGAGAGATTTTGCTCTGGGAAAGCCCATTTTTTGTCATGTTTTTATCATCCTGCCTGGGTTATCCCAAAGAGCAACGTGTCTATGCAAGTCAACGACCTCCATCTAGTTTTCACCGCAATGACAAGATTTTGTTATTCCTTTGTCCACCGTTGTGATGAATACCTTCTTGTTGGACAATGCTAGTAAACTAGATTTTCTTGTAAGCCCATAACATTCTTACGAAGAGTTTCTAGAGATAGGAATATAGATGTATGATTTGTTTTGGTTTTCCTCATTTTAAAAATATTTTTTGGGGTAGGTTTCATAATTTTGGTGTAGAATCTTGAGGGAAGTCATTCGTTATTATTTATTTAATCAGATTTTATTTACTACGAATAGCTTGAAGGAGTAGATGTGGTGAGATTGGTTTTGGCTTGTCTTATTTAAAATAAAAACTATTCATGCAAACAATGCATGTTTCTTCTCAACACGCTACACAAAATGTGTTATCACCAACAATAATGTTGCTAAGAAAGAAGGGACTATTAATGCGTAGATTCAATTTATTTTAGATAAGCATAGTGGGGAATTCAAGGACATATCACCTAGATTACTCCCTAACAAAGGTTTCCAACATATCATTAAGCTCAAAGGAGTAAAACCAAGGAGTAAAACCAGTAATGATCACTCTCTACCATCATCTCAAGGTGTACAAGGAATAAATTGAGAAAGAACTTGAAGATTTTTTTTGGAAATAGGGCATATTAGACCTAGTTTTAGCCCTTTTGCATCTTTAGTAGTACTGGTAAAGTAATGATCACTCTCTACCATCATCTCAAGGTGTACAAGGAATAAATTGAGAAATAACTTGAAGTATTTTTTTGGAAATAGGGCATATCAGACCTAGTTTTAGCCCTTTCGCATCTTTAGTAGTACTGGTAAAGTAATGATCACTCTCTACCATCATCTCAAGGTGTACAAGGAATAAATTGAGAAAGAACTTGAAGATTTTTTTTGGAAATAGGACATATTAGACCTAGTTTTAGCCCTTTCACATCTTTAGTAGTACTGGTAAAGTAATGATCACTCTCTACCATCATCTCAAGGTGTACAAGGAATAAATTGAGAAAGAACTTGAAGTTTTTTTTTGGAAATAGGGCATATCAGACCTAGTTTTATCCCTTTCGCATCTTTAGTAGTACTGGTAAAGTAATGATCACTCTCTACCATCATCTCAAGGTGTGCAAGGAATAAATTGAGAAAGAACTTGAATTTTTTTTTGGAAATAGGGCATATCAGACCTACTTTTATCCCTTTCGCATGTTTAGTAGTACTGGTAAAGTAATGATCACTCTCTACCATCATCTCAAGGTGTACAAGGAATAAATTGAGAAAGAACTTGAAGATATTTTTTGGAAATAGGACATATCAAACCTAGTTTTATCCCTTTCGCATCTTTAGTAGTACTGGTAAAGTAATGACCACTCTCTACCATCATCTCAAGGTGTACAAGGAATAAATTGAGAAAGAACTTGAAGTTTTTTTTTGGAAATAGGGCATATTAGACCTAGTTTTAGCCCTTTTACATCTTTAGTAGTACTAGTAAAGTAATGATCACTCTCTATCATCATCTCAAGGTGTACAAGGAATAAATTGAGAAAGAACTTGAAGTTTTTTTTGTAAATAGGGCATATCAGACCTAGTTTTAGCCCTTTCGCATCTTTAGTAGTACTGGTAAAATAGAAGGATGGAACCATGAGGATGTGTATAGATTATTGGGCTCTCAACAAGAGGACTATCAAGAACTATTACACAATTCCACAAATTGATGAATTAATTGATGAGCTTCATGGAGCAAGGTATTTTTATAAGATTGATTTACATTCCAGATACCATCAAATTAAAGTTAGGTATGAAGATGTACATAAGACAATATTTTGATGGAATTATAGACACTATGAATTCTTGGTAATGCCCTTTGAGCTAACAAGCACACTAACCACATTTCAATCATGCATGAATCAGGTCTTCACCTTAAAATTGAGGGATTTTTTTTGGTCTGCTTTAATGACATCTTGGTTTATAGCTCAAGACTTGGGAAGATCATTTAAGGCACTTGGATGAGGTATTGAGTATTTTGGAGTAGTATTCTTTTATGCCAAAGCACCCAAGTGTAAATTTGGGTTGAAAAATATTTTGTATTTATGCTTTAAACTCGGTGAGAAAGGGGTGAGTGTTGATGAAGAGAAGATCAAGGCCATATAAGACTGACCTAGGCCTAGCAATTTTAAATGACTGTGAGGATTTGTGGGTTTATGAAACTATTATAGAAGGTTTGTAAGTGGGTTTTTGCAACTAGCTACCCCCTTAACCAACGTAAAAAAAAGGGGAGCATTTGTATGGACTCCATCGCTCAAAAATCCTTTGATAATTTCAAGGAAGTAATGAGTCAACCCTTGTTTTGGCAATTCCACATTTCTCTCTCCCTTTTGTTTTAGAATGTGATGCCTCCGGTGAAGAGATGGGGGTTGTTTTGAAGCAAAATAAACACCCTATAGCATATGAAAGTAGGAAGCTCAAAGTGGTTGAGTGTAAAATGTCAATTTATGACAAGGATATGCTATCTATAATACACACTTTGACCATGTTTAGAAAATATTTGGTGTGTGAAACATTCTTGGTTAAGATTAATCATAAAAGTCTAAAATACTTCCTTAGTCAAAGGGATTTGAATGACTGACAACAAAAGTAGGTAAGTAAAATTCAATCATATGACTTTGATATTGAGTGTGTTAAAGGGAATAATAATGTGGTGGTTGATTCCTTGTCTCAAAAACCTTGATTGCATTCTATTTCTGATATATTTTATGGTTGGAAAATATTAATCATTGTTGAGTACGCTAAAAATTATTTTAATAATGAGATTGTGGAAGGCAAAAAGCAAGATGATAGGTTCAAAATGGTTGACGATCTAATCCTATCCAAAGGATGGGTGTATCTCGTAGATGATTCCAAAATGAGGAAAAAGATATTGAATTCTTTCCATGACACTCCACTCGTACGATATTCAGGTATCTACAAAATATACAAAGTAAGGGAGTGTTTCTCTTGGAAAGAGTCGAAAAGGGATGTAATGCAACATGTAAGAGAATGTAAGGAGTGCCAAAAAAATAAGGTGGATCATGTATTCCCAACAGGTCTATTGAAACCTTTGCCCATTTCAAATAAAAAATGGGAAAGTGTATCGATGGATTTCATTACATGTTTTCCAAAAGTCCAACGTAAAGATTGTCGAGATGTGGTAGTAGATAGGCTTTAAAAATATGCTCATTTTCATTTTATATCTTCATAGTTTAAAGAACCTCAAGTAGAATATTTATTCTTCAAAGAGACTTTTAGACTTCATGGCTTGCCAAAGACAATTGTGAGCAATAGAGACAACAAATTTCTTAGCTTATTTTGGCGAGAACTATTTCATTTGATAGGGACAGAGTTAACACCTAGCAATTTCTACCATCCACAAATAGATGGAGAAATAGAAATAGTGAATAAGTGGATTGAGGGCTATTTAAGGAATTTATGTTATGGGACAACAAACAACATGGATTAAGTGGTTACATTTTGGTTAATATTATTACAAAATGACTCATCACATATCGATTGGCATGTCTCATTTCAAGGCACTCTATGGTTATGATGCTACTTCTTTTGTGGATTTAATATTTGTCGATAGCGAGGTTCCTAGTGTAAAAGATATGATTCAACAGAGAGGATATATTGGTAGCTCTTAAATAAAACTTACAGTGTGCCCAAAATCAACAAAAATTATATGTTGACTGACAATGGACAGAAAGGTCTTTTGACGTGGGTGACTTGGTATTTTTGAGGTTGCAACCTTATAGGAAATCATCCATTAAGGGGAATGGGGTAGATAAGTTGAAACCACATTTCTATAAACCTTATCCTATGATAAGAAAGGTGGGATAGGTTGCATATGAAATAGGATTACCACCCCACAGAAGAATTCACAACACCTTTCATGTCTCTTGCCTTAAAAAGGTGCTTGCACTGCAGATTCTACCTTCAGCGGAGTTGCCACCATTGGATTACAAGGGCAAAAGGATATTAAAACCTGAAGGGGCTCATTTTAAAATAAGGTGACTCTAGAATATTTGGTGAAATGGAAAAGAGTGTCATTAGAAGATGTATCTTGGGAAGGAATAGAGACTTTTGAGCATCCCAATTTGCAATTGCTTGAGGTTAAGCAATTAGAGGATGTGAGGATTATGATGATCCCAAAATAAGGAGAGGCCTTGTACCCACATGGTGTTCCATAACACCCATTTAATCTTTTCCTTTTTCTATTTATTTTTTAAAATAAAATAAAATTTTCTAGTCTGCTAATATTTATTAAATAAAATGTTTCTAAGAGAGTCAGATTTGGCTGACCTGAGGGAAAAATGTGTTAATATGTTCTTTGTTTCGACTTGATGGAATGCCTATATATGGTGAGCTCATAGGAGAATAAGATACACTTAGTTAATTGGATCTACTTATGCACACAACTGGGACTAGGACGATCAACTCAGGTATGATCAAGTAAGGTGGGGCACAATCCCCATACTTGTTACTCAATTCACCAATCCTTGGGATTACATATCATTAACTCAGACCTTGTTTTGTCACAAAGAATTATAGAGAAATTGCAGATAAAGAAACCACAAAGGATTCTCATAAGTTTTCAAGAGAATTAATAGGAAGTGGAGGGAGTAAGGGAAGAGGAAATTGATTGTTCATAGAGAAGGTTAGATAGCGTGAACATTTTTCCCAAGTGCCATAATCAATTTTAGAAGACAATTCAATAATTCATTCCCAGCATAGGAATCTGATCCAAATTTACATCATTTTTATCTACCAATAGGAGGTTGAGGGGAAAATAACCAGACACTATTTCCTTACTTGGAAATGTGTCCACAAGACCTACAATCAAGAAACAATTGACATCTCTTAATATTTCTTGTTACTAGGGCTACCAGAATCTACTAGATTTAGGTACATTGTACAAAATTATATTTTCCATTTATAATAACAAATCATTGAGTATACATCCATGTTGGTTAATGTCTGAAATATAATTGTAACATTTTTTTATAAATCTATTTCTGATAATTCATAATCTGATTCTAAGAGGTGTTAAGTCAATTTGGTATGAAACCTATTATTCTGCTAATATTTGAATTATATATTGTGATTAGTTTGGTAAAACATGTTTTATATTTGAGTGGGGAACTTTTCAATTTTCACACCAACTGCATTTTCTTGAAAGCCTTTTCATCAAACCCATTTTCTGCAAATCTTGCAATCATTGCATTCCATGAGACAACATCTCTTTGAGACAACTTATCAAACAATTTTAGAGACAACTAACCTAAGATTTTGTTGTTCAAACTAGTGATCAGTGTTCTTGTAGAATGCCCCAACCATGGCTTGAATCGTATTGAACAATAGATTTCTAAAGTATAGAAAATAAATCAAGGTTAGAGGATTTTTTTTTGTCTTGGAGGCTCCCCCTCTCAACTACCTAGTTGCAATTTGTTCTAACAAATATATATATATATATATATATATATATAGAAACTCCAACCATGAATTTCCTAAGTATGGAGGAGGGAAATGTTGAATCTAAAATTAGAGATCATTCTATCATTTCACCACATAAAATAGGATTTGTTTCTGGAGTGCCCATTTGATCCCATTTCAAGAGCCTCTTGATAGAGCTTAAATTATTTATGAGCTCTTCAAGTAATAGAGATCATTTTTCTAACTAATGTGCATGATTTTTGCAGTTGATATTAGAAATTTGGTAAAATGGGTTACGGGGATGCGGTTGAAGCTGAGGGAATTTTGTTGAGTCATGTTGTCACTTCCACACGATGGTAAGAAGGGTTAAGATAAGAGGGGTTGTGGGGAAGAAAAAAGATAAATAAGGGGATTAAATAAGGTTTTTCATCGCTGCCTCGTGGCTCTTTGAGGAGTTAATCAAAGTGACTCACGTATGTGCGAGTAGAGGTGGTGTAGGGGCACATTGTTCTCTCTTAAGGTTTTAAGGCTTCTAGGACATTTTCCATGTTTTTAATAAGGCCTTTTAGTCCATTTTTTAAGATGTTCCTAAGGTCTCTTTATCGACAAATCTTCCTTTGTAATTGCTTTCCTATCCCTATTGTGCCATCAGGGTCAAACCTGGTCAACCATCTTTAAAGGGTGGCACATTGAGTTTTGGTGTCTTTGGGTATAATTATGCCTACTAGGATGAGTTAAGGGTTTTTGTGTCACTTTTATGTGACATGCAAAAAATGCCCAAACGATGTTAAAGTTATAAATGTTGCTCAATTGTTGCTAATGCAACTTTGTCAACTTTTTGAATTGTTGTCATCCAACAGCTAATTGGTTGGAACCATTGGTTTTAGGTGGTTGGAAACTTTCAAGGGGATGTTTAAAGCCTCTTGGAACTATTTTTGATTTAATTTTAAAGTTCTGAAGCAAATAGAATATTTGTTTTTTCATCTTGTGTTCACCATGTAAATTCACTGTTCTCTGCAACTGTATGGTCATGTATGGATTGGGGAATCCAAGACAGGTATATGGTGTGATATCCTAGTGTCTTACCTTTCATTTGGTTGTGTTTTTGAGTGTTCAATTGAACAAGATTGGAAGTGTCATCCATTTGAAGAAAGACTGGTCCAGGAAACTCTTAAAACCTTGGGTTTTGGATCTAAAATGGATAAATCCTAACATTCCACTGTTGGAATTCCCTGAGCCTCTGAAGAATATTAGCATATTATTTATTTTAGATTTTCAAGGTGGTTTGGGAACATTTAAAGTAGAATTGGAATTTTTCCAAGGAGCCCTAGGCTTGGCATGTTGATGTGACAAGCCTTGTGAGTGAAGAACTGTTGTTGTAGGGGGGACAAATGGTTATATGGGTTTGATTAGTTGGTGTAATTGGAGTCCCTGAAAGTGTGCACACTCAAATCCAAAGGCCTCTTTTTTATTTTCATTAGAATCATGAAGATTTTTATCCCATTTTCTATCAGTTAGGCCTATTAGGCTTGTTTGGGCACAACACAAGTTGACCTAGTCAAACAAAGAACCTAGATCCCATTTTGTGAAATATATTAGGGGATCGAAATGGATGTTTGAATCTGTAATTATTTTGGGTTTTTCATGTGGTGGTTTTGAGAATCATAGCCAAAAATATCATTTGGGAGGGCTAATTCAGTTAGGTAACCTAATAGGCCTAATACGTATAATTATCTTTGTGAGAATTTATATAGTGGAACCAAGGGGTTCTTTGACTTACTTGTGTTTTTCAAACATAGGAGAAAACCCACACATGTCTCCTATCATGTTTGTGAAAAGATCCTAGTTGGAAAGGGTTTGGATGTTTGGGTGAGTCTTGGAATCAAGGGCTTGGAGTAAGGGGTTGAAGAGTACTCCTCTTGGGAATTGAATTGTCCTAAGTGTTTTGCCTCAAGGAAGGGGTCAAGGACAAGTTCAAATTAACCTTGGAAAGGTTAGTTGGTTAGGACCATTGGATGGTGCCTAATAAAACCCCCTATTAGAGAATATTCTAAAGATATCTAATGGATGCATCAAACCCTATGCATCAAGAGGCCATGTGGTAACCACCATAGTTAAGAAATGCATTTTTGCGCATTCATGAGGATAATTGCAGTTTAGGTAAGATGGGTTGTGAGGTAGCGACTAAATACTAGGGGTATAAATTAAAGTTAGTCATTGCAAAATCATGGCATTTAACAAGCTTGCTAGGATGTGAGAAGTAAAATGTAAATAAATTAATGAAGGGTTACTTGATGTGACATGCACAAAGATCTAACAATTACTTACAGTCAAAAAAATCAAGAAATCTTTATGCTTACAAAAGAGTGATAATGAATTTTGAGATTGTCGAAGGAAACTCTGTAAGGCTACTTCCATACGCTAAGAGCATGTCTCATACACAAGAACTACCATCATTTACAATCCCAAGAAATGTATGAAATTTAAGGTTATAAATGACATATCTCAATAGAATTAATTTTCTATATGCTAGAAGAAATGGATATTGTAGAGAAAACATAAGATTTTGGATACAGTTGCAGGAGGAATATTGGGATGAAATACATGAGCAGAATACATAGGTAGCCATAGGGATATAAAAGTGGAGGATCATAGCCAAAGGGTTATTAAAATTTGAAAGGAGTAGAAGAATCTTAATTCACAAGGCTAACACTCTGATGCCTCCTAGTGATGGCATTAAAAGAGGAAGTAGGATGAAGAAGAGGATGATGAGACCTCTGGATCATTGTGTTCTAGTAGGAACAATTTCAAGAATCCTCGAGAGTTTTTAGAAAAAACTTCTGAGAATATTGCATCTTGGCCCTCTTTGCATAAATATCAATTTAAATATGATATTAGCATGGCTCTAGAATGTGGTAGTTTTATTGAGAAAGATGTGGATTTCTACACCAACAAGCAATTATACATATGATAAGGTTAGGAAGTAACAAACTTTATTGGGAAGTAGTTCTATGTAACAAATTTTTTTAAGTGACTCAGAGTTAGGTAACAACCTGAAGCTTGTTGCAGTCCAATATATTGGAATTCTAGGGTCATTAATAAAGACAGGATATTTAAATTTTTGTAATGAGTTTTTTTTTAGTGTTGAATCTGAAGGTTTAGGATAGAATTAGCAGATTATAAATGTGTTATTTCATGAATGAATGATAACCAATATGTGTAGTTAGAATATTATGTTTCAAAATTGTCTCTATTATTGTATGCTTATTTCTACTTGAATATAATGCATCAAGGGTGTTTTGAACTCGGATCTTCAGTGTTCCTAATTTGTGTATTTTGTTTCTTACTTTCTTCCAAGGAAAGAATTAATTTTCTTTGAACAACTATCAATGATTTAAGTGGAAGGTATGGATTTCCAAGAAGAATTATGAAATAACAAGAGAGACCTATTAATATTAGGCATTAATAAAAAAAAGATCTTTTGGTTGTGTTGTGTTTATTGATGAAATCTATTTCCACTATTTTGACTCTGTAGCTAGGATAAACACTGGTCTATGAAGGCTTATTTTATTTTTATAATACAACAAACATCCAGTTACCATTTTATTTTCTTTGTCATTAGAAGTAGGATTAGTGTAAATTTGGTTCATAGTGATATGTAAAGTGTATATGGGATTGTACACGAAGGTGATAATATGTTAAACTCCCATGATTTTCAAATTTGGGAGCTATCCATAGTTTACTAGTCTGTAGTATGTCAAATTGGTGTTAGTTTTTTATGTTTACAAACCTAGTTATAAGGTACACCCACCTGAGTGTAGTGGGGCTCAAAGAGAAGAAGGCCTTCATGCCTTGTTAATGTTGGATTTTCTTGTCTTTAGTTTTTTGATGGTGATGAATATTTTTCATAGGTTTTAAAATCCCACAATCTAGATCTCATATTTTCACCTAGGAATAGAGGTAGCAAGAAAAGAAACCAACATAAGTGGTGACTCTGATGGGGAGAAGAGTTGTAAAAATTGTGTTAAATCACTCCTAAAATCTCTAGTGTTATTTGTAAAATCAATACCCAATTTAGTTATCCCATTAAAGTCACCAACATAAATGACGACTCTTCTATGGAGATGTTAATTGTTTTTTCATCTATCATGGAATTGATGACATGTAACTGATTGAATGTTTGATAATGTTAAGTTGAAAGATAACGCATGTCATTAAAATAGTTAATGGACTATATTGTCATTGATGTCAACTTGATATCATCTGTATGGTCATGTACATAATGCCAAAGACTTTAGAGAACCAAAGGAACCAAAGTTATGCTTTCAGCAATGCATAAAAGTCAAGTATTCACTAAGTGACAAACAACACCGACGGAGTGCACACCGATAGACAGAGAAAAGAAGAACAGTCATAGTGATACCTGATGATCAAAAGCATAGTGTTTCTCGATGAAGAAAACTACAGAATGCCCGACGAGCAAAGTCAGAAGGTTTCCCGATGACCAAAGATACAGGGTTTCCCAACAAGTAAAATTCCAATGATGCCCGACGGACTAAGATCATGAAGCTAACTGGAGTCTCACCGATAGATTAGTTAGTTGTCACCGATGTCTAACTATAGTGGTGACCAAAAAAACTGAGTGTTCATTTAAAATGACAAAATATCTAGCTGGCAAAGCTAAAAATAGACTTAACTGGTTGTCTACTTTGTTTTATTCGACCAGAGATAAGTGATTGATTTAAAGATGATTTGTATATTTGGCAAGAAGATATCTATGAGACAAATCAGGAGTTATACTTTAAATCTAATTGTCCAGATTGTTTATCACGCCAAGAATCAAGAATCAAGAAACAATGAATATTATGTCTATATAAGAGACAAGCTTAACTCATTTACGAATGGGATTAAGGGGAGTGAATAGAAAGAAGATGCTGAAGAGAAACTAATGAAGAACAAATTCATGCAGTACTGATCAAACAAGCTGAAGGAAGAGATAAGGAATTCTATAGACACTGATGAACAGCGAGCACAACATCACAGCGCAAAAAGTATGGAGAACAGGGATTGAATTGATACATTGGTCAGAGAGGTAATGTACTTAAATAGATCTGAAAATCTACAATTCAAAGTTGTAATATGAACAGGTCATAGTGTTTCATTTTAACCATTGAAGCATCAAGTCTCTTAACCGAGCAGGACTTAACAGTCTTCTATATATTGAGGTACATCTCAAGGAGTGCCAAAAAGGTTGATTCTTGAAAGTAGCATTGGATTTTCCCGATACCTATTGATAGACTAAGAAGGAGGCTGATTTAAGGATGGTAACAATAGATGCCCGATTCTAAGTGAAAAAATCTATGTATGAAATCCTCTAACAAGGTCACACTTAGCAGTGTGTTTGTAACCTTTAAATGGGTTGGCTCCTAATAGGGCTCACTTTAGAAGAGTGAAAATTTGGGGTACCGGTCCCAGTGGTTTTTCCCTTAACATGGTTTACACGTTAAAATTCATGTGCTATGTGTGTATGATTCATTTCTTTACTATCTTGCATCTTACATAGATAACTCTGGATTGATCAGTATACTCTGCTTATTTATTGAGTTTCGTTAAATAGTTATACTGCTTATCAGTAATCAAGAAAGAATAAGAATTGATAGAGAAAACTGACAGACGGTTAATCATTATTAGTATTTCATGGCATGCATCTTGTAGGGACATAATAATCTAAGATTTATTGATTGGTGGTTAAGTTTGAAGGATAAATTTTTGAGGCCACTGATTCACCCCCCCCCCCCCC
>MU223425.1:1921105-1931843 GCA_018584345.1 Thuja plicata
GCTCGACCACCACCTCTCCCTCCATCCCGACCTCCCCTACCACGCCGTACCCATCGGGCCCTCCTCATAATGTTCCTAGCAATAGGACGTGAGACATCTATAAGTGCAACTGGTCAAGCCTGCACCCAATGAGCATCATACTGAGGTGTAGTACCTACAAAAGACAAACTCAAATATCAGTGAAATGTACATAAGGACATACGTATCAAAATGAGATATGAACAAGTATCAGAGAGTAGAAAAGAAATACATAAGAAATCAAAAAACAAGACAAACCTACGTCTACAGTGGTCGAATGCCAGGTCCATGCAACAGGAAGTAACCCTAAAAACTCAGTACAGGAAGCATTTAGTGATACTACACCACCCATACAGTAGAGTCCCTCAACCTCCGAGTGAAGTATACATAAGAATCAGAAATGTCTTGTTGCTCTCCAAACTAATGCAACACCCTGTCAGCATTGTGAAAGTCTATCATATGAATATGATTAGTAATACGTCCAATCAAGTATCTCCGCTGACGACAAAATGGGAGATGGATGTCCTCTCCATCCCAGACAGGGAAATCTTTGTAAGGCCTCCAAATAAAGTAAGGAATCATGTCCAACTGCTGCCGCCTATATGTCAAATGCCCCATATGAGTCTGAGCAATGGCTCCATCATACATAAAGACATATGGCCTATCAACTGGAAGAGCATAGGAACCAACAGGATGACATACAACAATATTCTCCCATGCCCATATCTACAGCAGGTCGCACCGCAGCTGAGCGACTTACCATCAAGGTAAGCCGCATAAAACATATGAAAATGCATGTGCACCAACATGCATGGACCCTAAGAAAATATGGTATGATCCCTGACCGTACTCTGTAATACAGTATCGAAGCCAACAGAAAATCCACGTTGTCGACGATTGGGGCATAAGATACCACATATCAAACTGCCTAGTAAAGTGGACAGCCTGTCAAGGCCCATACCAAATCTAGACCATGGAATGTCATAGTCACCAGACAACCCAAGCTAATCACGGGGCAATCTAGAAAGCTCGGTCAATGAAACAATACCAATACGGGTGGAATACTCCACAAACTCACCCTGGATCAGGAGCTGGAGAATGTGATACACATCCTCCAAGGTAACAGTACACTCACCGGTCGGTAACCAAAAAGTGCATGTGTCTCAGAATTCCACTGCTCTACAAGAGCGGA
Source organism: Thuja plicata (assembly GCA_018584345.1). Classification (NCBI taxonomy): domain Eukaryota; kingdom Viridiplantae; phylum Streptophyta; class Pinopsida; order Cupressales; family Cupressaceae; genus Thuja; species Thuja plicata. The sequence goes on from MU223425.1 coordinate 1,922,316, forward strand.
GATCAAACCCCTATTGGTCGTGATCTCGGGCATATAGCAAATCCGGTATAAACTAAGATCTCTAAGAACTGACCTCTCATCCTCTGTGAACTGAAATATGTATACAAGACCCGTCGGCATAGACTCTCGACATCGAAGAATCCATCCAGTGAACTACACACATAAATAAATCAAAAAAATATCAGTTTCAGTCATCCAGGAAGGTATCAGAAGATAAAATATACAAGTATCAGACAAAGGAATCAAGCAAACAGTGCTAAAAAAATGATTGCGGTAATAAAACCATACAACTGTGGTACTTTTAGGCGATTGCGAAACACAAAAAGAAAGTGCGGCATACAAACTTCAATTGTGGCATGCAACATAGTCAAGTGCGGTACACTTATTAATTGTAGTTTCTAACCAGCAATTGCGGCATTTAAACCGCAATTGCGACAAAACCGCAACCGATTGCGACACACAATGCAAATTCTCAAAAAAGTACAATTTTCAAAAGTAATAAATGAAGGCATTAATGACACATAAAGCAATAAAAATCATCGGACCTCTTGAGCCAGCTGGTCTGTGGTATGTTTGGACTCGGTTAGATATGTGATTCACGCTAGGAAGACCCGCTATCGCAACAATATAGGAGAAAATAAGACAAAAACTGAAAGCAGACTCACCAAAAATTCCAGAGCTCCAAGATCACAATGTGACAAATGAATGGCTCTCTTGGCTATTTATAGGGGTTCTGAAAAACCCTAATTTCACTAGGAACTCTAAAATTTCTTCCCGACCCCCAGAAACTTTGATGGTCAATAACAGGGGCATTTTAAAGCATTTTTCAAATCTGTCAGCTACCTAGTTTTAGAAATTGCAGTTTCAACAAATCAACGCTCATGTCGTGACTTTTAGCTAAAATTTGTTGAGGGGGCATAAATACACCTACTACTACCAGGGAAAGTTGGGGCAAAATCAAAGAATCTTTAATACACTGCGACAAGTCACATCGCATCAAAGAGGGGCAAATGTCGACACCCAAAAATGGACAGGCTTGCAACTTTACATTAAAAACACTAATTTTCATCTATTAATTAATGGTTTTTAATCATTAATTAATTATCTATTTTCCTCTAAATTCATTCCCCAAATCATCTAATCAAATTCCCAAAATTAATTAAATAATTAATTTTATTTAATTAATTAACCTTAATTGATTAATTACCATTAATTAATTAATTAAATTCAATTTCCTATAGTTTAAAGTCAAATATTTAAACTTACTAATTAAATTCTTCCAATTAAATTAATTTCAATTAAATTAATTTAATTTAATTCAATAAAAGCAATTCTAAATCAAAAAAAGAGTTCAATTATCTCACATGTTGAAAACAATAATTAAATAAATGAATTAAATATTCATTTATCTTCAAAGAGATAAATCCAATCAGATCACATGGGTTACTCCACCCATCTCTCCAGTCCACATGGGTAACTTCACCCACCTCTTCAGTTCAAAAGGTAACTCACAATTAGCTCTTTAGTCAACCAAACTCTATCTCCTCTTTACCAAATGAAGAGATGGAGTTTATTGATGGCTTCTCCAGTTTCTTTTAATCTCAACCATTCATCTCCCTATCTCTGGGATTGATCTCAACCGTTCATATCATCACCAATTCCTATATAATAAACCCTTCATAATCATTTGAAGGATCCAGGATTTCAAGCTCTCGTGCACCATTACTATGTCAGTTTGGTTCTAGCATTCAAGCCATCTTGCGATCACACACCCATTTCAATTAGCGAATTCTCGACACTTCTCAAGTCATGGATGCTGCCCCGCCAATACTGAGCATCAAGAATAGCATTTCAGAAGGAGTAGAGAGAAACAATAGAAGCTTTAAGCATCATGGGGTTTGCATTTATTTGTTTTCCTTTCTCTTGCTTGTACATTTTATTGATTACATTTCAGGTTATTTGGTTTGGTAGTTATTGTGTACTTGATTTATATCATTTGTAAAACCTTTGCTACTAACCCTTGCCTTTGGAAAGCTTGGGAACCACGAATCATGAAAGAAGGACGTGTACATTACTAATGGGAATCTCTGATATCATTTATCTAGTTTTATCCAATTGAGTTATCCCATCCATTTCAGCTGGAAAGAATGTGTAAGAACTTGATCAAATCTTCTATGTCATAATTAGAGATAGTTGAAAGAATCTATTCCTCTAGATATGAAGATAAAGTTCTGGGAATATAGTAGGGGTATGTTTGAGCCTTTATGACTAGGTTTCTATCTAAACTATCTTTCACATTGTAATCTCGGAGGAAGATAAAGGTTGTGATGGAATTTTGAGTCTTTAAAAGCATTGGGGTCAGTTGACAAGTTATTGAGTATACTTTACATGGTTTTATTATGTTTATTTGATACTAATAAATGAGTAAAATTGGTGCTCCCTGGTAATAATATTTCACCTATACTAAAGCCTGATTTGATTTGGCCAGAAAATGAGCAAGAAGATATTATTTGTCAATTGCATTCTCTATCTTGGAAAAACAAGATAAGTTATGCAAAGAAGAAGAAGAAGGAGGAGGAGGAGGAGGAGGAGGAGGAGGATGTACTTATAGTTAACCAGCGTATTGTCCCATCAAAGAAAACAAATGATCGGGTTTAGAAAAATAATTTGATATAACAGTAGTAGGGTTCCTAGCGTCATCCTCAAGGTCGAGTGGTGACTCTATGAGAGAAGAATCCAATTTTGCAAATTTGTTGGTGATTATTGTTGCTCAAAGTCTCAGACTCAGTTATGGATTGTGTTATGAAAAGAGATTTTAGGATTGAAAGGTATAGAGCCATAGACTTTAATGGTATTTTTGGTTACCCAAATAGATTACCAGATGAAATAAAAAAAGACATCCCAAGATTCTATGGACAGAAAGGTGAGTCAACTGAGAAACATTTGCAATATTTTAAGAATGTAATAGATGTCTATGAAATATTTTATGAATATGTGATCATGAGATTATTTTCTCAATCATTAAAATAAGATGATAGAAAATGGTTTTTGAACTTGTTTCCAAATTCTATAGATTCATTGGCACAATTTCAGTCAATATTCTTAGAATACTTTGGTGAGTGGATTTGTGAATCTGTTTCGCTTGCAAACTTTTTTCATGCTCATATTGAAAATGATGAGTCAATTCCTGCATTTAATATGAAATTTATGAAAATGTTGAATAGAATTCCTGATAAATGTATGCCTCAAGATGCAATGGAACTAGTTGTATACCTGAGTGGTTTTGATCATAAAATGAGTTATAGGTTGAGAATGGAGAACCCAGAAAGTTTATACGAAGCATTTGATATAGCCATGAATATTGAAAAGGTGGCTAAGTTTCGGATGATTAGAAAATTTAAGCCTAAGGTTGTGAGACCTTATAAGATTCCTTATACAAGTGATGAACCTAGTTTGGATGTTGTGAATGCTACTTCAAGTAGTTATTAGTCAGCTAATTCTTACATCTTTTCATTGCATATCTCCTAATAATGTTGACTATGTCTCTTATGATGTGAAGGGTGAGCCAAGAATTTGTATAACATATCCCAAAGAAGTGAGTGTATTTTATTCTATGCCTACATCACATTCAATGACACAAGGTCATGCTCATAAATAATCATTTGAGGTGCATATACCGAAATTCAATATCACAGGTGATACCTTATGTTCCATTTTAGGTTCTATTTCATACTATAGATCAAATTGATCCTTAAATATCTTGTCAGCAAGGTATTCCTAATTTGATATGTATGGTTGAGAAGGTGGAGGCTAAAAGTGGATATAATAATCATGATGATCTTATTAAAGTTAATGAAGACCTTCTTTATGAGGAACATAATTATAAGTCTTCATCTGATAAAGTTTGTAGTACTGATGATTGTTCTGATTCTGATTCTGATGGTGCTCACTTTGATTTTTCCTTTTCTAATGAAAATAACTGTCATGTTAAGATTGACAGTAGTTTTAATGAAATCTCAAATCCATTATTCAATGAGGAAAAGTAAATAGATCAAATGATACTTTGTCATGACATTTTTGAGAAAGGCTATCATGGGATTGTTAACCCATTGTATGAAGAGACAGCTGAGAATTTTGATGATTCAAATATGGTACCACATAGTGCAGTGAATGATTATAGTGACCAGGATGTAATATCTAACTCAGAATTATTGTGTGAAATTGAATCTTCTTTTAGTATTGATTGTGATGATATTTTTTAAGATGTTTTAGATTGTTTTAAACATGAAAGTATAAATGTTCCTCATCATATGGAAAAATTGTTGGAGTATGTGGAAAATAATGTTGCTAATCAGTTTTCTTGCGGCAGTGATTTATGTAAATAATTTTATTCTGATGAAGTTATGTGTAGCGATGTAGATGTTTATAATGGAATGTCATTGGATTTGTTTGGGCCAGTTACAGAAGATGTTTGTATGGAGAAGAGTAAGGATTTGGATTTTGAATCATATTTTTTTCTTTCAGTCAGAGGTGTGTTCATTTTTTCAAGAATGAAATATTAAGGATGTAGATACATGGTGTTCAATAGACACTGGAAGGAATCATCATGTTGAGATGCAGTATTTTTATGAGCATACCCTTCTCTCTAAGTTGCATCAATTAACCATTAATAATTATCTTTCTTCTATGCAAACTAATGTCAGACCTGGTGATATTATTTATGTGGTTGAAGATGAATATGGGTGTTTCTCTTTTCCATTCCAGTCAAATGAGGTTTTTCAAAAGCATGATGATGAATTGAATTTTAAGAGGGGTTGTATTGTGCATACTAATTGTGATATCAATCATTTATATAGATATGAAATTTTTGAGTGGATGTTTGATGACCATAGAATTCAGAATGATAAAGAATATGTGTCCAGTGCTAACTGCATTAGCATACCGAAGGATGTCAATTATAATGTATATAGTCTAATGTATTTTAATGATATTTTTTAGAATGACCATGTTGTTAAGTGATGAGAATCAGATATTTGACAGAGGGAGATTTTGGTTTTTTATGTTTGGTGGCATGTGGCCACCAATTTAGGGATACGACTGAGTTTCAAAATCTTTGTACATAGCCAATAAGGAGCCCATTGGAATGGGTGACTTTCCTTCTTATCCTAGAGATATGAATCCTTGATTTTCCCTCAAAGGGGAAAGCATCCCAAACAAGAGCCATTGATAGAGCTCAAATTACTTCTGAGCTCTTCGAGTAATACAAATCATTTTCTAACTAACGTGCATGATTTGTGTAGTTGATATTAGCAATTTGAACTTTCAGGGTTGGTTCTCATTTTGAAAGCAATTGACTATTGAGATTTGTATTTTTTCACCAAAGGGATGAGCAGAACCAACTTTGAATGTTAGTCACATCCTCTCATGTATTTATTAGTCTAGTTTTTGAAGGTAGCAAGGCCACGATGAAAGTAGTTGCAATCATAAGAAGGGGCTTAGCCACATCCCCCCAACAGTCAATGAGATGTGAGTTGTAGCGGCCACAAGGCAACGATTGAGGTTTTGACAGTTACATGAAGCGTCCCTCACTCTCTCATGGCGTTCAATAGAAAAGACATGTATTGGTTGTGAGGCCATGGTGGAGGTTGTAATGGTTATTGAGTTCCTTTTCATGTCCTCACAAGATTGATGTAAAGGGAAGAGTTCAATTGGCAGGTTGGCGAGAAAGGAACACGTGGTGGGTCAAATAGTCAAAGTATTGGTTATCGATGTCTCATGGAGTTTAAGTCAGGTTAGAAAAAAAGGTTGCGGGCATGTGATAAATTTCCACATGTTATGATAATCACAAAGGATGAAGTGACCATTATCACAGCCCCACAGGATACTCAAATTGGTTAAAGCACTGCTCACAAGCATGCAAGGAGATGCCACATGTAGTCTTTCGCAGTAACTGGAGGAGCTAAAGTGTTGGTTGTCGATACCTCATGAAAATTAACCCCAGTTTGGTAAAATGGGTTGCGAGGACATGGTTGAAGCTGAGGGAGTTTGGTCGAGTCATGTTGTCACTACCTATCGATGGTAAGAAGGGTTAAGATACTTGAGGGGTTGCGGTGAGATAAATAGGGGGCTTACCTAAGCTTTGTCCTCGCTGCCTCACGGCTCTTTGAGGAGTTAAGTGAAGTGACTCGCGAGTGTGTTAGTAGAGGAAATGTGGTAACTACCACATTTAATACATGTCATTTTGCACCTTTGTGAGGCTAATTGCAGTTAAGGTAAGATGGGTTGCAAGATAACAACTAAATACTAGGGGTGTAAATTAAATTTAGTCATCACAACATCACGGGGTTTAAGTCTCATCAGGAAATAGGCTTGTGTGGATGTGAGTAGTGAAATTTAAAAGCATTAATGAAGGGTTACTTAATGTGACATGCACATAGACCTAAATATTACTTACAGTCAGAAAATTAAGAAAAATTGTATGCTTATAGAAGAGTGATAATGAATTTTGAGATTGTTGAAGGAAACTTTGTAAGGTTACTTCCATATGAAAACAACATGTCTGGTACTCAAGGACTACTATCATTTACAATCCCAAGAAATGCATGACAAAAATTGAAGGTTATAAATGACATCTCTCAATAGAGCTAATTATCTGGATGCTAGCAGAAATGGATATTATAGAGAAAACATAATATTTTTGGATACAGTTGTAGGAGGAATATTGGGATGAGTTACATGAGCATAATACATAGGTAGCAAGAGGGATATTAAAATGGAGGATCATAGCCAAAGGGATATTAAAAATTGAACAGAGTGATAGATTCCTAATCCAAAAGTCTAGCGCTCTGATACCTCTTGGTGGTGCCATTACAAGAGGAAGCAGGATGAAGAAGAGTGTGATGACACCTCAAGATCATTTGTGTTTCAATAGGAACAGGTTCCAGAATCCTTGAGAGTTTGCAGAAGGAACTTTGGAGAATCTTGCATCCTAGCCTTCTTTGCACCAATATCAATATAAAGATGATATTGGCACGGCTCTAGAATGTGGTATTTTCATTGAGAAATATGTGGATTCCTACACCAACAAGCAATTATACATCTGATAAGGTTATGAAGTAGCAAACTTTGTATAATTTTTTTTTTTAAGAAAATCAGATTTAGGTAATGACCTGAAGCTTGTTGTATTCCAATATATTGGAATCCTAGGGTCATTAAAAAAGAGAGGAGATCTAAAATTTTGTAATGAGTTTTCTTTTAGTGTTGAATCTGAAGGTTTAGGATAGAATTAGTAGATTGTAAATGTGTTATTTCATGAATGAATGATAACCAGTATGTGTAGTTAGAATATTATGTTTCAGAATTGTCTCCATTATTGTACACTTATTTCTACTTGAATACAATGCATCAAGGGTGTTTTGGATTTAGTTCTTCAGTGTTCCTAATTTGTGTTTGTTGTTTGTTGTTTGTTGTTTGTTGTTTGTTGTTTGTTGTTTGTTGTTTTCTTCCAAGGGGAGAATTAATTTTTTTTAACAACTAATAGTGATTTAAGTGGAAGGTATGGATTTCCAAGAAGAATTTTGAAATAACAAGAGAGATGTATTAATGTTAGGCATTAATAAAAAAAAAGGGATCAGCTGGTTGTATTGGGTTTATTTATGAAATTCTATTTGCATTCTCTTTTCTGACTCTGTACCTAGGATAAGAACTAGTCTATGAAGGCTTATTTTATTTTCAGAATACAATAAACATCCAGTTACCATTTTATTTGCTTTGTCATTAGACGTAGGAGTAGTGTAAATTTGGTTCTTAATGAGATGTAAAGTGTATATGGGATTGTACACAAAGGAGATAATATGTTAAACACCCATGATTTTCAAATCTGAGAACTATCCATAGTTTACTGGTTTATAGTATGTCAAATTGGCATGAGTTTATTATGTGTATGGACCTGGTAATAAGGTGCACCCGCCTGAGTGTAGTGGAGCTCGAAGAGAAGAAGGTATTCATGCCTTGTTAATGTTGGATTTTCTTTTCTTTAGTTTGTTAATGGTGATAAATATTTGTCCTAGGTTTTAAAATCCCACAATCTAGATCTCGTGTTTTCACCTAGGAATAGAGGTAGCAAGAAAAGGCACCAACACCTCTCTCCAACGTTTTCCTGAAAAACAAAGGGAAAGGTACTTATGAACTCTTGTGATGTTGAATTTCATTTTTTTGTTTGCCTTATCAAATAATTCTCTCTTCACAAAATATGTTCGGTTTACCTTGTCAAATAATTGTCTCTCTACACAAATATGATAAAATATGTATACAAAATCTAAAAGCCTAGATGAAGCACATGAGTTATTTGATAAAATGTCTGTAAGAAATGAGGTCTTGAATAATGTCCTTATGTTAGAATGTATTCTAAATGAGATATAACCGAAAGGCTTTATAAATTTATAGTGAGATAAAAATCATTCTCTCTTGTTTGATTGCATTCAAATCAAAGTTTTAGAAGAGAGAATTAGACTCAAGAAATTATGGCTAAAAAGGATTTCTATTAGACTTTTTAAATGGTAAGTGTCATTTGCTAGCCCCACCAGATTTACATTATTTATGACTAAAATTAAATAAAGGAGAATTTATATCTTATGGCTTTAGATTATGAGTGCTAGAATGTTATGCCCTCTTAACATCCTATTTGCGTTATCTTGTTTGTTTAATAGTTACTTAATATGAGCCTTGGCATGAAAATGTTTAAATAAAGTATGTGATAATGACTTCATTAATGAAATTAAAAAGTATTTTCTTTTCATGTTGCATGTTGGTACCTTTAAGTATGCACTTCAAACTGGGAATATATGTATAGACATTATGCAACTACGTGATGTCTATGGACCTTTTAGGTGTCATTAGAACTCTCATTTAAACTAAAAGACTTGTACTAGAGCGTGCATGGTTGATTAGAATGAAACTATCTTTTAATTCAAAGGATTTTTATAACTAAGAGATAATATATTGCAATCATATATGGTATAGCATCCTCTAATATCTTATAGTGATCATCAAGATAGCGTTTAGTTATGAGTTTCAAGTGCAATTATTTTCTAGTTTGAGAACCAAGCTATTAAAAGATTAACAAATGAAACCATAAAATAAATGAAATTAGAAGGTTGGGAATATAATTATTCATATTATTGAATGTATATTTTCATATTTAATGATTAAAAGGATATAATGTTGCTATATTTCTTGAGTATAACTTGGACATTGACCATGCTTAATTAGAGTAGTAAGGGATCCCAACTCTATAATGTTATGTCTAATGGATGACCTAGTCAATCAAATCTCACATGGCTTGCATCAAGAAATAACTTCTTGGATGAGGTAACTATGATTACCATAATGTAGTTTATTATTGTACGCCTCTCTCTCCGGTTTCCCACAGCTTTCCAAGGGCGGGGGTTAGTAGCAAAGGTTCACAAGTGAATGCAAATCAAATACGCAATGACTACTAAACGAATAACAGAAACGTGAGCAATAAAA
>MU223425.1:1935097-1948044 GCA_018584345.1 Thuja plicata
TCTTTGAAGATAAATGAATATTTAATTCATTTATTTATTAATTGTTTTCAACATGTGAGATAATTGAATTCTTTTTAATTAAGAATTGCTTTATTTGGTGAAATTAAATTAATTTAATTGAAATTAACTTAATTGGGAGAATTTAATTAGTAAGTTTAAATATTTGATTTAAATTATAGGAAATTTAGTTTAATTAATCAACTAATGGTAATTAATCAATTAAAGCTTAATTAATTAAATAAAATTAATTATTTAATTAATTTTGAGAATTGGATTAAATGATTTGAGAAATGAATTTAGAGGAAAATAGATGATTAATTAATGATTAACAAACCATTAATTAATAGATGAAAATTAGTGTCTTTAATGTAAAGTCGCAAGCCTGCCCATTTTAGGGTGTCTACAATTATCTATGTTCCTCTTATGAAATGGTGTCATAGTCTAGTGATAAGAGTAGTTTGTGAAAACAAAGAGAATTGGGATATTAGCCTAATCTCTATGTCAAGGAGGTGAACCTTTACAAGGTAAGGATATCCTTGTTGAATAATTATGGTGAGGTCTAATTGAAGATCTTGACAAATGTGAATAGAAGTGATGTGGTACACTGTTACTAAATAGGGAACTTGTCTGTAGGTTTTCTTGAGAGACATTGTAAGGAGAATTACATGTAACTTTGACCCATTTGGAAGCGGGAATATAGGCGGTCCTTAGGTGAAGGATACCTGTGAAACCTCAAGTTTGTAGGGGAGGGTTTAGTGGGGGTAACTCTAGTTATTGGGTTTGTTCAGAATTTATTTGACCTTCTCCCTTTTGTAGGCTTTGAAGAAGGTCATCTTGTGTTGGTTTTATATGTTATGTGTTTGTGAAGCTTAACCCCTGACTTATAGGAATCTATGCATACGCTCTTAAATAAGTCGATTGTGTTATACTTATCCATTTGTTTAGCATTGTGATTATTGTTATGTACGACCCTCACAAGTATGAACCATCGAGACATTTAAGGTAGTCATTGGACCATACCAATGATTGATGTTTGGGCTGCTGCAAGGGATTACTCGGCATTCACCTAGTTCACGGAGGTGAAGTTGTCAAGCCTACCTTGAATATGATACAACAACAGTTAGAAGGTTGTCACTGGTCCGTGCTAGTTACGGATGCTTATGGCTACTGTTGTATCTTTTAGATTAGCCCTTACATGTTTTCCTATGTAATGTCCCCTTTCTAAAATGGAATTTAATATTAAATAATAATAAGATTAAAAAAAAATCATTAATAAATAAATAATAATAAAACAAGAGTTGTATGCAGCAGAAGTCCCGCCATTTGTGGAAAATTGGAATGGAAGCAGGTTATAAAAGAGAATGGAAGCAGGTTAAAATTAGAATGGAAGCAGGTTATAAAAGAGATTTATTGACAGGTTATAAAAGAAATTTATTAACAGTAAGTTTGAAAATTCAACATCTTGGTGGAAAATTACTGCTAAACAGTGTTTGATAGCCATGGGAGTTAATTCCAAGGTGAATATCTAACATATTAGATAAAGAATCAATGGTTGCAAACTAAGTGGAGGGCCTGGATGCCAAAGTGGGGCTCAAAAACAGCTGTGAAAAAAATGATATAAAATTGGGAACATAAAGTTCTTCAAGGCCATAAGAAATTTTGCATTTCACGGATTCATTCTTTCACTACTATTATACTGATATGAGTAAAATCCTGACCTAACATATGAGAAATTTTCCTTTTTTAAGTTCATAGCTAGCCTAAGTCGTTCGCTTTGGCTTTCAAATGGATTGTTTATTCATAACAAAACCTTCTGAACTTGCCTAGAGATGAACTATTCATAATCATTTCAAAGTGAAAACTTGTGTAAGAGCTAGAATTGCGGCACAAGCATCAATTAAAACACAACAAATTTGATATACAGAGCAGTCCATGAATTAAATATTAGCAAACATATTAAGAAAAAAGTATCAAATAAAACATTGGTCAGAATATACTGTACAGATTATTCAAACAAAATAGAGAATGTAACAATTTATTTAGTATATATCATACCAGATGAATCAAATAAGTTCAGAAAATGTACAAGCCAACAAAATGCGTTAATCGGAGTCCAGGAATTTTCTCCCCATTAACTAATGTAGCAAACTGTAGTGAAATGCAAAACCCTAAATGTAGGATAACATTTGCTATGGTCGCCAGATTAATGGCTATTAAAATGAATTTTCCGATGCAAAATTCTTGTTTTCCCATCAATTCAACTGCCTTTTCCTGGCAATATTTTTAATTTCCTCCTCAGAAAATTCCGCATAAAATTGAGCTTAGCGAGTTGTGGCAATGAACGATGACTTTTTGTTACCTTGTTTCTGGCTCATGGAGTGTAGGAGTTATTCAACGTGGCAGTTTGGAAGATGGACAGGAAATCCTTCATGCAAATTTGCATGTTAACCATATGAACACGGAATTTATTTCAACATTCTGCGCTCTGGGACACGACAAGCCAGGAGCGCTTGAGAAATTTTTTTTGAGAATAAATGCTGGTTCTAGAGATCACCGTCTGTTGAGGGAGTTTTTGTTGATTGCAGACTGAGTAAGGCAAGGTAATCAAACCCTAAATCTGTTTTGGTCATTTTATCATTTTAAATTTGGAGGGAGGAATGTTTATACCATGCTTGGCAAAAATTATGACGTTGTCGCATTTAGGATAATAGAAGATCATACAATCTCTATGCTATGGTACTCGTTGAATATAGTAGCAAAAAACTAGAACAATTCCTGTCATTGCTACTGCAGTTAGCAGAATCTGCAGAAATGAAGGCTTTGTGATTCCAATTATAGAAAGAAGATGAACAGATTAAATCAGTGTCCTCTTTGTCTCTTGTTATAGATACCTCTGCAACAATTTTCCCTACTACCGTTCAAAGAATATAGAACCTATTACATCAAGAATGGAAATATTTTGCACTTAGAATCTGAAATCCTAAACTATGGCTCGTGTTTGTGTATAATAAGAGCAGATCTTCGACAACTATTGTTGCTATTGCATGACAGAGGTAGGCCCAATAAAACCCTTGCTGATAATTATTAAATTATAATTATGTCAACTGCCATATTAACTAAGAAAAAATAAAAACCCTTCCAGTTTCGTTCTTTACCATTCAAAAGGTCATCGTTACAATAATTTGAGAGAAAACTTCTCATCCAAGAAAAATGTAATAAAAGTATAGATGCATCTCTTAACATAAAGTTATTACAGACAAATGCCATGTTCTGCTTAATGAGGGAAAGGAAAAACCCTAGCTTTGGTTTCGACAAATCGGCATACCTTACTTGAAAGATTCAGAGCTTTTACATGCACTTCTGTCCCACGAAATCATTTTAATCGATGATCTTGTCAAAACGCACAAATTGGTTCAGAACATCTACTTTCTGTAATAATTTTCAACAGTCACCGGAATGATGTTAATTTGCAGTACCTCAGAACAAATTGAAAAGAAAAGAAAAACAAGACATCAAATACATTACTAGAACTATAAATGCTAAAATTAGTATATTGTGTGGTGGGAGCATACAAATGCATCATAGCCCTGGAATATAGGGGCTCATACCTTAGACAATCCTCATTGCATCTTTCAGCAATCCCTCTGCATCGCCCTTGGCCAGAGTTAGTGCTTTTCAAGGGAAAACATTAGTTAGGGCTTTAAACGAGAAAAACATCTGCCACCAGGCTGCCATGTCCAGCAGCAGTGACAGACATTTCATGCAATACCTGGTTTGAGCGGGCTAACGATGGTTGCCCGAAGGAATTGAAACAGAAGGCGTTTGAGGGCTATTAAAAATGTAAAGATGAGGCATGCGTGCAAAATGTGAAAGCACGTGTGAGCCACGTGAACTGTTTTAAGATTACCACCTGCCCATGTGCATGGACTGTTCACCATTTTTTCCCCAATTTGGAAACAGAGAAAAAAAATAACCAGCAAAATTAGCCGTAGCCAATCATAAAATGGAAATAAATGTGTAAAATTATGTTTCAATAGAATTATTTCAAACGACCATAGGTTAAAACATCTGGACACAGTTTCCCGAGCATAGATTAATTGTAAAAAGGAATGTGAAAACATAAGTCTCCGCCTTTAAAGGCGGGACTAATAATCTAATATAATTAGAAGGGCATTTATATGTTGATGCATCTGTATTGGAAACTCCCGGAAGCTCAATCTATACTCTGATCATTATCAATTGGCAGTAGCAGATCCCTTGTTCGGTACGATTGAGCATACCTTACTTTCATGTGCATCTATTGGCTTCTATGTATGCTCATAAGGGAGTCGACGAGAAAGGGAAGAACGTAAGCACTGTGAACATTGGTATCAAAGATGAAATACTGTGATTGATAAAGTATTCTGACCACAAATACAGTAAAAAGAAAGAGTATAAAAGTCATTTCCTTTGTCATAGTATTAGGCAAATTCTAGAAGGGGACATTACATGCTACAATGGGCTTGCATTTATACTATGACAAAGGAAATGAAGTGTGATGCTTGAAGGGAAATCTATTGTATGAAAGTGATTTATTTATATCCTCTGTCGGAATAGAGCTATCAATCTGAACAACAAAGCATCCCTTGTAACTGCGATAAATTGAATATATATGAGTGCCACAATGACTCTCAGAAAATAGATATTGGTTTAAAATTGACTCCGCTCCATCCACTGCTCTTCCAATCACATTCATTCCCTCTGCTGGTAGACTCTTAAATAAAGGACAAAATACACACATCACCAAAATATAAATTATTCTTGTAAAAGCAAATGACAAAGCAAAGATGAAGCTCAATAACCAAACTAGAAGTGATATTTATGATTGTCTGTTAAAAGGGACTATTGAAATCATTACCTTCAACTTACGAATGCTATTCTGTATTACAACATTGCTGCAATAACTAAGTTTCATATATTTTGAAGCATATGTGCTGCAGCTTCTCACAAGAGTCATTACAATCTAGTCCAAGGAGTTCAGACTGGAAGGATTCAGCAATTCTTTGAGTTTGGGACACTCGAATGAGTAGCTGTGTAATATTTTTAAGATTTCCCATACCTCTTATTCTTTGCAGGCATTGGCTAATCTCCATACAAAATGCAACAAAGACAAAAAATAAAAAATAAAAAAGAAAATGTGAAGAGAAAGACAAAAGATGTTTTGTCGAAGATCGAGATGTTTGATCCACCCTCCTTCCTTGAAAGGATGGGAAAAAACGACGTCATTGGTTATTTTGGATCCTTACTAAAACTTAAAAAATATAAATATACAAAACGAAACCAACAAGAAAGGACGAAACTTCTATTTTAATTAAAAAATGGCAGCAGATGTTCTTATCTCTTCCGTATCTTTCTATTTGTCCCATTATGACATAAATACATTGAAAAAATTTCTTCACAATGGACTTGTATATGGGGATGGTTGTTTAGAAAGAACTAAGAGTGCTTCAAGTTTCTACTAATAGTGTGGATTTGTTTGGATTAAATAAAAGTAGAGATAAAGATAGAGAGGAGAGATAGAGAAAGGTAGGGGACTAAATAAAATAGAGACAAAGATATAAAGAGAGGAGGAGGTATAAAAAGAGATAGATAAAGAGGAAGAGGTAGAGAGAGAGATAAAAATAGAAGAGATAAAGAGAGAGATGAGTATAGAGGAGATAAAGAGAGATAAATATAGAAAAGAGATAAAGAGATAGATAAGTATATAGGGAAAGGAGATATAGAAAGGAAGAGAGAAATAGAGGGAGAGGGAGAGGGAGAGGGAGAGGAATTAATAGAGATATGTGTGGCACTATGACAGACAGAGATAACTTTAAGAAACCTCCCTAGATAAAAGTGTAAAATCCTGGCGAATCTTTTATTATTTTGGGGGAAAAATTTTAATTTGTATTAAAAAAAAATTTAGTCATATAAAAAATTTATAAAATGTTTGTGAATCTTTCATTTTTGAGGAAAATCAATTATCAGACTCAAGGTTGAACTTTCCCCTTTTATTGGTGCAGTTTCCCACCAAATTACTCAACGAGGGTAAGTCTCTAAAATAGAGACACATGTCCAATCTATATACTTAACTCATGTCCTAACCTTAAATGTCGGTCCCGCATATTGGTGAATATGACCATCAATTAAGACACACTTCCAAAATTGCCAGCAAAATTATTAAATAAATCATTTGGAAAACATAAATTCTATTAGCGAATTGAATTGCATTTGACCAAAAATTATGAAGTCGAGGTGATCCAACTACTCTGTTTGGTCCCACTTATTCGTCATTTTCCAAAGTGCCAACATGTAATATTCACCACTAAAGTTTTCCTTGATGAACTTGTGAATAGTGTTAAAATATGTAATTAGAATTAGGATTAGGTGGAATTAGTAGTTTGAAGTTGCATTATCGATTTATAGATTTTGACTTTAAATTAAAATAATAGGTACCTAGTGAAAATTTGTATAAAACTTTGGAAATCTAACATGGTAAACTTAATTTTCAAAAAAAAAATTATAGAAAGTTGAACCTACTTAAATAAAATACTAAAAATAAAACTAAACTATATTAAAAATATTAATGCTAAAATTTTAAGTCTTATATTAAAAGTTACATATTAAAAATGTTAAAATACTTTTATATTGTATAATAAATAAATAAATTAAAAATTATTAGAAATAAAACTCTACTCAAGTAAACTATTAAAAATAAAATTAAACTACATGAAAAGTTTTAAAATTTAAATTTTATTTTTTTACATTAAAATTATAAAGTAAAAAAATGCAATATATTAAAAAATTAGAAGTCAATTGATGTTTCTATTGAAACTTATGATTTAAAATATTAAACATTTATGTTTATTAAAAAAATATTTTTAATAACACATACAATTCATAATGAATGATATTTTTTCATAGTAAAATTATAAATATATAAACTAATAAAAATGAATTATTTCTATATAAATGAGGTAAATAAAATAATTGTTTGCATATGTACATAGATAACTTGAAGTAAAATTAAATTACTATTAATTAAAGAGTGTGTGTGTGTGTGTGTGTGTGTGTGAGTGAAATTTTTCTTTAGTTTGAATTTAAAATTTAATATAAATATTTAATTCTATGTAATTATATCAAATAAAAACTTTAAAATATTTTCTGAACTATTTTCTTTCTGATTCACTGCAACAATAGATGGTGTCGTTTAAACCCCTTCCAAATTTTCAATCACTTTTGGTTTTTTTCAGGTTATATGATGGTTTCTGATCTTTATTGATGCTCCTACTAATGTTGTCTAGAAATATTTCCTGCAACTTCAAAGCATATGATGGATACAAATCAAGTTCTAAGGCATTTGTATGGCCACATGAGTAAGTATGAAAGTTGATCAATGAGCTAGGATGCATCAATAAATGAATAGCTCAGTTAGTAACATAGTTGTGGTTGTGCATTTAGATGTAGCCTCCAATTCATACACAGTACATTTTTGGTACCCAACTTATCAAGACTCTGATGTAGATATCCATGGTTGTGAAAAGATTGTTGTTGTTGGTTTTTTTTATGGCATCTATAGAGAAGTTGGTGCGTGCTCGCAGATTTATTCCTTTCCTCCTCCATCGTTGCTTCCATCACCATGCAAGGAGTGTAATGCTCATGTTCCTCCTCTCCTACTTGCAAAGACAAACATTCCTCCTCCTCCTCCACCTGCATATGTTTACTCATATGGAATTGGTTATGGCTCTCCTCATGTTGGTCAATCTTCATCCAATTATCCTTACTATCCTTATTATACATTAAAGGGGTACAAAGGAATTGTTTAATTTCACATCTTTTGACTACTATTTTTTTGATAAGGGTGAGGAAAGTAACTTTCTCTTTATGATCCCATCTTCAATGGTCTATGTAATATCATATGATCGGTCCACTGATTGTCTGATTAGGGTGAGGAAAATAGTTTTATCTTTGTGATCCGATCTTCAGTGGTGTGTTGTGTTCTTCGTCCTTAAAATGGACGATGGTATCTTTCTTCTGACATATTTTTTTATAGTGGAGTATTGAATTCAGCTTCCCCATGGTGGGATGATTTTTTTTTTGCTTTTGCAAAGTCAGATTTTATAATGATGATCTTCTTATGTTGTTGATCCAATCTCACAAGTTTGATAATGGTCTTTTTTATATTGACTAGATTAATGGATTGTTTTAAAATTTATGGCTAATTATTTCTATAGAGGATTTATTTGTTGTAGTTAGAGATGGCTTGTAGGTTGGTAGTTTGAATTTCATTTCTCAAGAGTTCAGGTGGATGATGTAGTTCACAGAGGCAAATGTCACTGATCATGTACTTGATTGTTCTTTGGCAGTTCACACTTTGATGCTTCATTTGGATCACTACATAAGGGACAACATTCCTCGTGTCCCTCCTTTGCAGATGGGCGAGTCTTATTAGGAGGACCATATTCCTCTTTTTGGGGATGTTTATTTTTACGCTTCTTTGGAGGACACGTTCAGTTTGGTTTCATTAGATGAGTATTATGTGTTGGGACCTCTTCATTTTGATGTTCTTTTGAATGTTGCTTCTTCCTCTTTCTTTTGGCCTAATTAGTGACATGTGATCAAAATTGTGTAACGTTGTGACATGGGGATGTTCTTTTTTATTTTGGGGGCTAGAGAGGAGGTTTTCTACACCCAGATCTTTACTATCGGTGTCCCTAGTGAACCTCGTTGTAAATTAGGACTATTATTAATAAAATAATTTGGCCATCATGGCCTTTTACCAAAAATATATATACTTTCTTAATAAATGCATATGGTTCAAGTATAAGAAATTAAATTAAAAACTAGAAATTAATTGTAAAAATACAAACTTTGATATTAAAAAAATGATAAAAATCTACAGTGATTTATTTAAATATGAAAAATAAAAACAAATATAAATAAAATAATATATTAGAAAAAAATAAAAAATAATAGAAAATTAAATCTACTTAAATAAAATATTAAAAATATAACTAAATTATATTAAAAATATTAATATTAAAATTCTAACTCTTACATGGCCCGTTAATGGGCCAAAGAGGGATAAACCTCTGCAGATGGTGGACTCAAGATGTTTTTGAAAGCCCCTGGACCCGAGTTGGACTAAGGTCAATTTTGACGGGGCCTCTAGGGGTAACCTGGGCATATCATGAGCTAGATTTGTAGCCTGAAATGAGCATGGATGCATAGTGGGGATTGGGGCTCAAAGTTTGGTAGATGGAACTAACAATGGAGTTGAATGTTTGGCAGCAATAGGATCAACCTTGATGGTGAAAAAGTAGGGGGTGTAGAATTTGCACCTAGAAGGAGACTCCCCGCTAACTGTGAATGGAATTGTGAAAGGATAGATGGATACCTGGTATCTAAATAAACACATTAGGAGAATTCAAGATTTACTTGCTGAGTTTGACAATTTCAAGGTAACACATGTACTCATGGAGGCTAATAAACTTGTAGATCAACTTTCCAATATTGGGGTGAATGGAGTGCTAGAAGAAAAGTATGAAATTTTTGAAGACCTGAGATGATTGGATTCTGTAGATATTTAAATGGGAAGTTGTGATTTTTAGAGAAATAATCGTATGTACTCTTCCGCTAGAGATGATGGAGGAGCTTGTACTTCCTCTTTCACATTTCACTTGGGAAGGATGATTGGCCCATAAATATGGCATGCAGAAATACGAATGGAGATATTGCTTTAGATTTTCTTGCGGAGGTGGCAAGGGATCTTGATGAAAATAGGACGGCTTGCACGTGTCAAGGAAAACTCAGTGGTGTATGTCAAACCTAGGATTTGGAGATTAAATAGTAAGTTTTCATATTTCAACTCATCCCCTTGTATGCAGTGTTGGTGAGTGGTTCAGAGTGAAGATGGAGGCAAATTTCCCCCTTAGTTCTCCTGGATAAATCCATGGCTTCCAAGGGCCCATATCCATCTATAGAATGCACAATGTTTTTGAAGTTGACAATATTGCATTTTAGGATGCGGTTGTGCTTATGTTTGGTGAAGAATCAACTCTAATCTTGGAGCGAGGACAAACTTGGACATTTCATCCCTTTCCCTTGCCTCGGCTTTAATAGATGGCTCATCTTGGGAGGAGGTGCTTGGAGTGGCACGGGTGTTCTTGGAGCCCAAATGGGAAGGCGGCATGGTGAATATCATTGGAAGGGCGAAGATTTGGATTGGGTTGCACATGGATGAGGGCTCGTGGAGAATCATGGGTGAGGGCGAAGGGGAGCTACAACCACTAGTTATTTTTTCATCTGCCCACCCTTAGGCTACACACATGTAGGATGTTCACAAAGGGTGGCAAGCACTGGTGACCTTTTTGTGAAGGAATGAAGTGGTAAGGGCTGAGGATGAAACAGAGCAGAGGCGTAGGCAGAAAGTGACGCTGGTGAATTCAACTTCTCTAATTGGGGAGGATGGGCATCTGGTACCTAGAAGGCAGCTACCGCCCAAAACAGTGGCAAGTGGGGATGGTGGAAAGATTAGTCGAGGGCTTGTAGGGGCTGAATCTAATCACTTTGGTTGTATCATCCATGGTGGAGGTTGTGGTTGGAGGAGTACTGGTGCTGGAGGTGCAGCTAGAGAGGTGCATGGTGACGTTGCTTTCTTTAACTTTTCAAAGGAGGAAGCAGGATGATGGTTCAAATAACAGGTGCTCTTAGATTGCAAGCCCAATTTTCCATAGTATGGGCTATTCTTGAATCTGGTTCTGCATGCTTTCGGTTTTGGTGTTAACAAAGATGTTAGAAATGGGATGTCGATTGTTGTATCATCCATTTAGTGGCTTTTTGTGTTTGTATGAAGGGGTTAAAACTATAGCATCCTTCAATTGGCTCAACTTTATAATGTACTTGTTTATCTTTGAAATCAATACAAAAACTATTACCGATCAAAAACAACTTCTAACTCTTATTAAAAGTTTGCATGTTACAAGTGAAACCAAATTTAAAAAGTTAAAAATAAAATAAAACTTATTTAAAATGCTAGAACACTTTTATATTGTATAAAAAAATGATTAGAAATTAAACTCTACTCAGGTAAACTATTAAAAATAAGATTAAACTATATGAAAAGTTTTAAAGTTTAAATTTAATTTTTTACACCAAAATTACAAAGTAAAAATAAAATGTAATATATTGAAAAGTAAGAAGTCAATTGATATTTCTATTAAAATTTATGATTAAAAAAATTAAACATTTATATTTATTAAAAAATAATTTTTAATTATAACAAATACAATTCATAATGAATGATATTTTTCAAGTAAAATAAAATATATATAAACTAATAAAAAATGATTTATTTAATAGAAATAAAATAATTGTTTGCAGAGCTAGCTGAAGTAATATTAAGCTAATATTAATTAAATTAAATAATTCATTAGAAAAATAATTTTATATATTTTTGTAAATTTAAAACGAGCAGAGAAATGAAATAGAAACAAAAAAAACTAAGAACAAAATAAGAGACGATTTTATAGTGGTTCGACAATTTCCTACATCCACTTTCAAGCAGGGCATCCTTTTATTATTAATCTAATCTACAATACAATAGAGTACATGACTGCATCCATCCATTTATACATTCGCATACAACCTTAAAGCGAAGAGTCATAAGAAGTTGAACAATCGTGTGACCGTGGGCTTCACATTCCCAACAATCTCCCACTTGAAGCCCAACTAGCAGAGCCATGCTCTCCAACATTCCCTGCATTTCCAAATCTTTACACTGCAATCAGGCCCATTGAAGATTTCAATTTTTCCAAACTTTGTTCACGAACACTTTAAATCGGTCTTCTCCAAAATAAATCAAAACTAATAACACTTAGCAACATAACATCTTAAACCTCAAAACTAAAAACAATATCCTCTTCCTGCATGCAAACCATGCCATAATAACCAATTAATGGATCAAATTAGATCCCCAAATCAATGTGCTCCTTAGGCAGAGCCTCTAGGTAAAATGCCACCTCTCCATCTTCCCTAGCTGCCACAATACAACCATTCCCATTGACATCACACGGTTTCTCACCACTGCCATTATACTTGGCAACCTCAAAAAACATAGGCATGTCCCTTGGTCTAATTCTCTTGGTACCTTTACCTTCAATTCTAGCTGCTCCATCTCGTATGGACTCTTCGTTTTCACATTTTTCCTCATCAATTCCTAAGTTAGTAAGAATTATATGGAGCTCAACCAATTCCATCTTCATCTCTTTGTTTCTTCTCTTTTCAAAAAACTCCCACTCTAGCACAACTTTCTCCTTTTCCTTTTCCATACATTAAATTCTCTCTTTGAGCATCAAAACCTCCTTTTTAGGGTCACTATTTCTTTTTTAAGGTAGTCCTCCCAAATCTTGGCATCTTTGTTCTCTTCCATCTCTTTTCCAATTATAGCCACAATTCCATCAAGAGTTGAAGAGGAAATAAACCTAGCTTCCTCCTCTGAATCCTTCTCTTTTGTCCATCCATCCCACCAATGGACACGATGTCTTGGCACTAGCTCTGCTCAATACTTCACCATGGCTTTGATACCAACTATAAGTTATAAAACAAGCAGAGAAACAAAACAAAAATAGAAAAATTAAGAACAAAACAAGAGACACAAATTATAGTAGTTCGGCAATTGCCTACATCCACTCTCTATCAAGGATTCAATTTATTAATCCAGTCTAAAATATAATACAATACATGACTGCATTCATCTATATATACATTCGCATACAACCTTCAAGCGAAGAGCCATAAGAAGTCGAACAGTCACGTGTGACCGTTGGGCTTCACATTCTCAACAATTTTGTGTGTGTGTGTGTGTGTGTGTGTGTGTGTGTGTGTGTGTGTGTGTGTGTGTGTGTGTGTGTGTGTGTGTGTGTGTGTGT
>MU223425.1:1983551-1993699 GCA_018584345.1 Thuja plicata
TGGATGTTCATTGCTATCATGAGTATCTCTTCAGATACTGTAGAATCTCCATCAAGGCCTAGGACCCTACTTACACCATATACAGTGCATTTTACATAATGATGAAACAGAGATAGGTCAAAAGGTGGCTTGAAATTGTCTGGAATCTTCACCAATTTCCTATCTACTCTGGGCATGAATTTAGGCATTTCATATTTTTTTATCAAATGTTCTCTTTTGACATAATCAGCCTTAATTTTCTTCAAGTCAATATCAGTGCATAATGCACCGGTAACTCCAAATACCTTAGCTATTGACCTCCTGTCTATGGAAACTAGGGTTTCTTTGTTCTTTTTCCTAATTACCCTAGCCACTAGGCAATAGTTTTTTGCTAGCTCCTTAATGAGACCAATATCAACATAGACGTCAGGCACAATTAATCTAGCCATATTTAAATCCCATGGATTGCAAACTGGGACTGTCTTAACCCTATTGTTCCAAAAATAATGAAATAGAGTACTACCAGAGTAGTCTAGGGTTACCGGATTTCTGCATTGAGACCACTTGTCACTCCATTCTTCCCAATCTGCGTTGTTGGTATTCAGAGTTCCAGGCACCAATTCAACAAATTCTTCAGTATATTTCTTTGGTGCGACTTCCTTCTTCTTTCCAGACCCTTCTGAGGTGGTAGGAACAATAGCTTGAATCATCTTTCTTCTTTTGAATTCTACTGTTACAGACACAAAACTCCAGACAAATAAGCTTCTTGCTCTTCGCAGAAAAACTCAGAATGTAGAAATGAGAGTTGTACAGAATCCAACTCAATCATTTACACTTATAGCCATTTAAGGACTGTGTCTTGTCAACTTGAAAGCCGAATTCCTGCACTTGAACTGTCACGAAGATTTTATTCTGTCATTAATGCTGCGATCAACTTGCACTGTTTGATCCTAGCTGGAAGAGAGAGTGTACGATTTTTTCCATCTAGCACTCGTCAGCCTGAAATTAGCCAACACACTGCACTTTATTCACTTTTGGAAAGATCCTTGCGAGTGAGCGACACATCCCTTTTTTTTTCAGCCGGTCGCATACTTGCCATCCATCCTCACTTCACTTTTCACCTTCTGCGAGTGAGCGATGACCTAATTTTGAACCTCATTTCATGTCTGTCGCGTACTCGCTATCCTTTTATGCTTTGCTTTTGGGTTCATGCGAGTGAGCGATTTTCCTTCACCTTTAACACGTCGCACCCTCGCGAGTTAACATTTCATGTCACCTGAGTCTGGGCGACTGAGCGACAATGCCTCTTATCTTTCAACTTTTTCCTAATCGCACACTCGCTGACTGTTCAAACTTAACTTTTGGATCTGAGCGGGTAAGCGACGTTCATTTCTTTACTGCATACTCTATCTGGTCGCATACTCACGCTACTTAATACTCCAGCTTTCATCTTATGCACGAGTGAGCGACGACATCTGTTCTTTGCTCAGTCGCAAACTCGCGAGCTGAAAAATTTCACTTTATTACTGACTGCGAGTGCGCGACTATGTCTTCTCTTTCTTTAGTCGCCTACTCGCGAGCTCTTTTCCCTTCATCTTTGTTGATTGGCGAGTGAGCGATGTCTTTCCTTTTTTAACTCATCGCATACTCGCGAGTTGATTTTTAATCTCCTCAAAGCATCAGCGAGTGAGCGAGGCGTTGAATGGTCTCTTAGTCGCTCGGTCGCAGACTATTATGAATCTTGAAAAGTGTTTGTGCGACTGAGCGATGAATCTTCATATTAATACTTCATGCCTTTGCCGCGCACTTGCACTGCAAAATACAACCGAGTTAAAACCTAAGCGAGTGGGCGACATTCAGAACATGACCTCGTCGCGCAGTTGCTGACTATTGACATTGACATAAAAGTTGATGCGGTTATGCGACTGCTTCAATTTTAAACAATACTCGCTCGGTCGCGGAGCATGAGATAAACAGCATAACTTTACAGCGACTGCGTGACGTACATAATTTTAACTCATCGCTGACTCGCTGACCTGTAGCTTGACCTTCATAAGACATCGCGACTGCACAATTTAGACTTTTAAAACATTGAACCCGCTCACTCGCACACAAAACAAAACTACTCATAAGCAGATCGCGATTGTGCGATTCTTTTTCAATGACAACTCGTCGCCCACTCACACAACTTAAAGACATTTCAAAAAGACCGACGCGACAGAGCGAGTAAACTAAAATATGAACTTCAAAAAGGGTTTTAACCTCTTTTGCGCGGCAAAGCACAATATTTTGAAACAAGAAAGCCCGGGAAAAGCAAAAAACCAAGAAATTCAAATTTTACCAATGCAGTGCTAACAGGCTCTACAACTTGGAGGTTGTTGACACATGTGGCCATCATGACCTGGTAGGCATTCAATGCTAACATTCTTTATCTTCCCCAAAACCTGTCGATGGCAACTCATTCCCCGAGTGCAATCGCAGAAGGCAATGGAAAGACCTTTAAGTAGGTTCTAAGTGAGGAAACAATTATTCCGCAGGAGGCCAAGTTTGTCATCGATGGAAGTCAAACATCAAAGGCAGGAGGAGGATCCAAATCTAGAGGTGAGAACCCTGTTCCTACTACTATATGTATTATCAAACCGAATTCCCATATGTTCATTGTGATAGAAAAAGAAAAGGATTGTCTCAAAAACACTGCAATTTTTCTTATCGCCCAAGACATTCATAAACTCTCGTCAAGATCTTTCCTTAATGATTGGTTGCATAATATTTGGATAAAAAAATTTGGTTACCACTTTTCATTTCTTCGTATGGTTCAGAAAGGTCTTTTTTTATTTTCTTTAAAAGCCCTAAATCACATAAAACAATCCTCACCAAGCAATTCTGGACTATTGGCAATGCCATTTTTAGGGCACTCCCCTGGTCACTCGACACTTCCCAAAATGAAGTTCTAGCCCTCTTGAGCCCCCGCTAGATTGCTATGGGCAGTGTTCCACCATTTTTGTGGAACATTATCCCTCGAGCTCTTGAGCCCTTTGGAACGGTCCTCAGGGTTGACAAAACTGATGTTCTTCTCCCCCACACTGATGTCAGGATTCTGATCACGATCAACCTGGGGATTGATCTCTTGGGATAAATCATGTTCGACCTAGATAGCCACTCCTATCATTTCCCTATCTCCTTCATAGGGGGACTTAATTCCTTCTTCCTATGAAGAAGGGAAGGCCACATGAGGCATGAGTGCCAATTGTTGAATAAATCTAAGAAAGCCACAAAGAATAATGAGAGAAAAAAGATAGAGCCTAATCCTACCAGGGATGTAACTCCTCCAAGTCTTAAAGGCTCTAATAGCTTAGGTGTCCCTATCCCAATGTTGTCAGATTCTATTGTTGCTTTTCTTTATGCTCTCTGGCGGACATTTAATTATGAGCCTTGTCATGCTCCTCCCTCTGGGCCGAGCATTGAAGAGTTAGTTGAACTCCAGTAGATTGAGAGCCTTGACTTTGGGTTGAAACCAAATGATCCCTTACCCAAACACAAAAAATTGAATGCCCAACAAATTTTCCATAACAAAATCAAGAAGATTCTGGCCCACAAAAGAAGAAACCCTAATCCTGCACCTAGAGACTCATGACCAGTTTCTTCATAGATTCTAAACCAGATTGTAGAAAAACCCAATGATGGTAGTCCATCTGGTGCTCTGGATTCTATTAGGGAGGCATATGAAAAGGAAGATAGACTCAACAATGTCTCTATCATTGTGATCCCTTCCCCCTCTGCATTTGAGCTTGCAGCCCAAGAGAAACTACCCCGACTTGAAGAGAAGGTTACTGGAGGTGAGGAGGGTTCCGCCCCTAAGGAGGGTAGGGAGGTTGGAGACCTGGAAGGAGAGATTAGAGGGTAAAAGTACAAACCTTTGTCACACTTTTACAAAGGAGGAGGACCATGACATGCAAAACTATTAAACTTTAATGACATAAAAGTGGCATTTGTGTTTAGAATGTGGCATTTGTGTTTAGAATTTGAAAATTATGTAAACTAATGAAATGTGTAAAATTCGATGTAGTTTATGCCTATAATTTTTTAAATTTTTTTTGAATAAGCATTGACCTAGTTTTTTAATTTTTGAAGTCCATTTTTTAATTTCTCAAAAAATGTTGAAAATGTAGGGTCTAGTTCCCTCCAACTAAATATATGCAAATAATCTTTTTTTCCTTTGATTTCACAATATGTTTTTGATGACATGTACAACTAGTGCATAAAAAAAGAAAGATTGGTTTTCGGTATATATTTTGTCTATTATAACTATTCAAAGTTGGAGTTACCCAAAATTAATAGTTTTTTTCTCCCTCCACATTTTCCCTAGCAAATCTAAACCAGATACAAAAAAAATTACATATTCTTGAAGAGGACTCTCTCCTCTAGTGTTAAATATAAGTTGTAAATTTTTCTGACATGATTTGCTATTTTTTTTGAACGAGCGTGTTCTACAATGTTAAAATAACTACTTGGAGTTTTTTCAAATTATAATATATTATATGTAATCAAAACACAATAAATATTATATGACCATAATCTAGACTCCAAGCTCTACAAAAGGGTATATTTAGATTTAAAAAATGGTTGAGTTTTGATGAAGAAATCAGTTGTCTAAGTGAGAAGTTCTGTAATTTGAAATTTTTGCCTATTTGGCTGCCACATAGGATGCCACATAGATAGTTTTGGCCAGAACTGGTTCGGTCAAACCAGTTCTGGCCAAACCCCTCTATATAAATATATGTCAATTCTTCATCGATAGAACGTAGTTAGCTTATATTTACTCATGAATTTTTGGCCGAAACTGGTCCGGCCGAACCAATTTCGGACGAAACTCATTTGCCACATTTGTGCCACATATGTACTGCCAAAAATATTACAGCCAAAATTGTTTCGGCCGAAACAATTTCAGCCGGAACTACAAAAAATGATCCTCAAGTGTGACACAGCTTCGTACTTTTACCCTAGAGGGATGGATCTATCCATAGTTGCATCCAAAGGGGATGGTCCCCCTAAGTTTACTTTTAAGGATGCCAAGATGATCAGAAAAACTCTTGATAAGAAGATAGATGTGGAATACAAGGGTAGAGGAGATGACCTCCATGTAGAAGGAGGGGCTCCCAAGAACAAGAGAAAGAGAGGCAGACCTCCTAACCATGTATCTAGTATCAAACCACTGAGATCCAAAAGAGTAGCCTCCCCAATTATTTCAAGAACTTCCAAGCTCCCATGGAAGAAGAATCTTAATGTTTCCATGGACTTTAAACTCGCATCCTAGAATGTGAGGGGCCTGGAGTCCCCAGACAGGAACTATGTTATCAAGAGGTTCTTTAGAATGCATAAAGGATTTGACTTCCTTCTTCTCCAAGAAATCAAGGTGGTAGATTTTTCCTTGTATGTTGCCTTAAAATGTATTTGGCAGGAGGCCAGGAGTGTTTACAACAATCATCAGAAAGGTAAGGGAGGGAGTGCTATTCTTATTCACCCAAATGGACTAACAAAATCTTAGACTGGGGTTGTTCCCCATGTGATAGAGTTATTTGGGTCAGCCTTATCCATAATAAGGTTGAATTTGGTATCTGTTTAGTCTATGCAACAAATGATCACTATGACAGAGTTAAACTTTGGGAATGGATGTGCAACATGAAGGATGTTCCTTGGGTTATTTTCGGGGACTTCAACATGGTGGATTCCCCACAAGATAAAGGTGGTGGAACTAGGATGGAATGGAAAGGCAACGAGAAGTATTTTTGGTCCAAGATGACTAGTAAGCTCAAATTATTCGACCCCTTATCAGGTCAAAAAATATATTTTAATGGAATCTAGCATACCTGGTCTAGCTTCTAGAAGGAGAATAGGAGGATCTACTGTAGGCTTGATAGGTTCTATGCAAATAAAGACTTTTTTCAGTTTCGGGAAGGAGGCTAATGGTGATAGTGTTAAACAGGTCCCTTACTCCCTTTCAGACCACCACCCCAATGTATGTACTTATTTTTAGATGGGAAGTTCCCCTACCCCTAGAAAAGGAGGATAGTATTTTGCCCTCAACACATCACTACTAAGAAGTAAGGACATTAAGGCTGCTACCCTCATGATTATATGGTTTAACCATGGGGTGGCTAGACATCGGAGTGACATGAATAATAGATGGAATCAGTGTACTAATAGTTGGAGAGGAGTGTTCCAAGTAGTAGGGAAGAAGAGGAATAAGGACTCAAGGAGAGTTGAAGTAGATCTACAAAGGAAACTATTCCTTGCAGAATAATGCATCCAATTGGATCCAACTGATGAAGTAGCCAAAGTCAATCAAGCCCGGGCCAAGGATTCATTAAGTAAAATGCAGCAACACAAGATTAATGGGGCTAAGATCAGAGCTAGATCCAACTGGATCAATGAGGGGGATAGGGGTTCAAGATTCTTCTTCAAACCCCTCAAGGCTAACGAGGCTAATAATAGAATTGAATGTATTTGTCTGGAAGGAGTTGCCCTCACTTCTCAGGAAGATATTCTCTGAGAATTTGTTGACTAATATGCCCAACTCTTTACCTAAGATGACCTAGGCACAAATATGGATGTCAGGAGGAACATGATCAAGAACATCATCTTGCCTCAGCTCAAGGAGGAAGACTCAACAGCGTTGAGTAGGCCGATCATAGTAGAAGAGATCAATGAGGCCATAGAAAACATGAGCAATGAGAAAGCACCTGGCCCTGATGGGATTCCAATTGAATTCTATAAAGACAACCTAGAATGGATTGGAGAATACCTATTATAGGTATACAATGAGGCTTTTGAGGCAGGCTCATTGGGATCAGAGATCAATACAGGGTGCATTAAAATTTTACCCAAGGATGGGGATAAAACCCCAATTAAGAATTGGAGACCTATTACCCTATTGAATGTATCCTACAAAATCTTAGCCAAGGTTCTTGCAAGGATATTGGTAGAGATCCTTCCCAAAGTTATTAGCCCCACCCAAAATGGGTTTGTGAAAGTAAGGTACATATTGGAGAACCTTATTACCTGTTGGGAGACTATGAAGTGGGCTAGGAACTCTAGACAATACGTTATCATGCTCCTGATTGAGTACGAGAAAGCATACGAAAGAATTGAATGGCAGTTTATTGTCACTATGTTAGAAGCTCTTGGATTTCCTAAGGAATTTAATCACATGGTGCTTACTCTTATGAATGGGGCTACTGCTGTAGTAGAAGTGAATGGGATGAGGTTTGAACCCGTCGCACTAACCAGATCTATTAGGAAAGGTTTCTCATTGGCTCCGGCCTTATTTTTTTATTGTTGCAGACTCCCTATATTACATACTTAGAGATGATACATTATCTCCAAAGGTTTTTGGATTTAGACTACCTAATGGTGAGGAGATGATCAATGTGCAGTTTGCAAATGACACCTCCCTAATGGTTGAGATGTGTGAAAGAAAATTTAGGCACCTCGTGACAAGCTAAACATTTTATGTTTGGCCTCAGGTAGCAAGGTCTCCATTCCTAAGTCAACCCTGCTAGGATGGGATGACTCACCACCTGATTGGTGTATTTAATATGGTTTCTCTTGGGGAGGGCCACTTCACCAGATTTGGTACCTAGGAATCCCCTTCTCGGTCAAACCTGACCTCAGAAACATGTGGAGTTGGGTTAAGGACAAAATTGAAGGGAAGCTGAACAAATGGAATAATAGATTCCTTTCTCTGGCTGGAAGAATTCAAGTCTACCAAAAGATTTTGGCTGCCTACCCTATTTATTACTCTTTAGCCTGACTCTTTAACCAAGCTCGAGTTAATTTCCTACACAAGGTTATCAGAGAGTACCTGTGGTCGGATGGTAAAGGTAATAAGAAGGCTCATGATGTCAAATGGGACTGGTGCACAATGGCAGTTGTGAAAGAGGGACTAAGACTGAAGGACCTCAGATGGCAAGGTATATCTCTTGTTGTAAAATGGATTGCTAAAGCTTCTCGAGGAATTGATCCTTGGAAGGTCCTGGTGAGGTGCAATATTAGCAAGGGAACTCCAGCCCAGGCTAAGCAATGGAAAAACCTTCCTTTCATTGACCTCATGGGTGGGAAATTCAAGGTGTTATTTGTAGGCTCTGCAGTGTTTCAAGCTATCTGGAAAGGTTGGGAGGAACTTAGGTCTAGGGTGGTAGGGACTGAGTTTCTTGATCAGGATCAGAATGTGTGTGGAGAAAGCTCCATCTAGTGGAACCTATACAAGGCTAATAAACCATTAGCCCAGTTGCAGGGATGTTCTGCTAAGAAGTAGAACTCTGTAGGGATTAGCTATTTTGCAAATATCATTGAGGATGGTATCTTGATTACCTGGTATGCCCTTGTCTCCAATTTTTGCATACCCCTTTCACAATGGAAGACCTATACCATTCTTAGGAATGCATGCACAATGTTCAAACTCCCCAGAGATACCGTGGTTGACTCAAACAAGATGGACCTTATCAAATGGATGGATGGTACTCTACTTTAGAATATTAAATCCAAAGATGTGTATAAGATGCTTACAGACACAGATACTATATATAATCACCTAAATAGTAAATGGAATATGAACCTGGACCCCAATACATGGAGTAAATATCTTGGCAAGCTATGGCACACCTCTGCTGAACCCAAAGTACTCTGTTTTATGTGGCGTTGCCTTCTACATAGGTTTCCCATTAAGAAGCCTTCTAGTGAACCTAACATCTTCTCCTAATGTTATAATCCCAAAACCTTTTTGCATATCTTCTTTGACTCACTATTACATTTGAGACCTCTTTTTGACTTTTATGTGTCGCAATTACAAGACTACACCATCGGGAAAGCGACACAGACCGGTGTTGAATTTTTGGTGTCAGAATCACCAACAATAGCTATGTTCATCGTTATTGTGATGGTCATGACCGTATGCACCAGCTATGAGGGTTAGTATGTCATCGTTACACATTATGAGTGGCATCATTACGACGGGTATGCGACGGACATGTTGTACATGCAACGTCGAACTGTCAGATTTATTGAGCTTCTCTTTGTTTTGAGAACAGTTTAACATTCTCTACTTAACATGGCCTACCACGTGAAGGTGGAAGCTCATCTGGCCCCTCCTAGGAGCCTCTTATAACCCTTTACGACACTTTAAGATCTCTAAGATGTAATCTTAGGGATCTTAAAGGGTCATAAAGGGTTAAAAGGGATCATAGGACACAACAACTAAGAAACATAAATGTAGGCATCATGGTCACAACTTTTTGGAGACACAATAGAATTGAGTGGTATACCCAGATGATGCAACGCAACCACTACTCCTTCAGTTTTAAGTTGGCACTACAGGATCCAAAAACCATAGATAAGGAATAAATTTAGAGAGCGAAGGAGGAGGGCCATAACGATCGAAATAATATAGGACCTTGTATTATTTTGGTCATTACGGCTCTCCTCTTCTCTCTAAATTTATTCCTTATCTATGGTTTTTGGATACTATAGTGCCAACTTAGAACTAGAGGAGTAATGGTTGCGTTGCATCATCTGGGTATACCACTCAATTATGTTGTGTCTCCAAACAATTGTGACCATGATATCTACATTTATGTTTCTCAGTTGTTGTGATATCTGTGTGCTAAAATGTTGACACACTTCTATGAATCATTCCATCTAAGGTTGCTCAAGAATGAGGCCTCAAATATTGATCCATAGATCTCTAGTCATGGAGTGCAAAGGTTTGTAATGGAGGCCCTCAGATTGACCTAGTTAGTGCCTATGCAAGTACACCATGAAACGAGAGACTCAAATGCATGAAAATGAGATCTACTCTATATGATTGCAATGCATGAAAATGAGATCTACTCTATATGATTGCAATGCATGAAAATAAATTAATCTAAATGATAACTGTTATCCAAAATCCAATCATACAACAAATAGGCACTAAAACATAAATTTGCATGTTTATGTTACCCAATTAAAACTATCTTACAGTTTTTGATGATTTACATTCACTTGCACATTTATTATCAGATGTTCATGTACTCTAAGTATTGATCAAATTATTACATATTCAAAATTCATCATTGATCATTACATTGTGCATTCATAAGAATGTAGTACAAATGTCCTTTGATTCATATTTT